>SMMW01000546.1:3655000-3849300 GCA_004794655.1 Marisa cornuarietis | reverse complement strand
TTAATCAAATTGTCCCTTCTGTAAGAATACTGAAGAAACTGAATTACACTTTTTATTGTGTTGCCCACAATATACTAGCTTACGGGAAACACTCATCCCCCCCCCCAAATTTTGGCGTTACTCATCTATTTCCCATGCACTTTTCAATACTCATGTCAGATAACCAACGCAGTATTACAAACTACTTAGCAAGCTACATACATAATGCAATGAATTTGAGAAACTCTATCGACAAATTATAAAAGTCTGTTTAACATGTTTTAATCAATTAAGTATATATGTCCTAAGCGTGTAGTAAGGATAGTATTTTATGGATACTTTATGTATGTATGACTACACGGACTAGACCTTATTTATTATTTTATTTTTATTTTTTTGTTGTTGCATGTACTGATGTGGGTTACAATAGATACAGCTAGAGACCTGAATATTTACAAAATGTTTAAACGAATTACCGGCTTGATTACATTACAATATGGATGCATTTACTATTTACACCTATGTAAAGATGTTTCTCATGTTTTCTACGTTTGTATATCCACCCCCTTCAGTCAAGGGCTATGGCCTATGCTGAATAAATTCTTGAATCTTGAATCTATTGTATTAGTCATTAAAAGTGCAAATAGCTGACTGATCAACAGATTTCTTATCTTCTTTTTTGTCCTAACCAGGCATCTAAATTCCTCCATCTCTCTTTGTTCTGGACTTGTGTGAACGTGTGCATGCGTGCGTGCGTTGGAAAGTGCATACTTAGAGGAGTGCAGGTAACAATTATCATTCAAGGAAACGTACATCCATGTACAGGACGTAGTCCAGCCGAGCTGTTGTTTGGTAGGAAAATTCGTACAAAAATTC
This sequence comes from Marisa cornuarietis, assembly GCA_004794655.1. Taxonomy (NCBI): domain Eukaryota; kingdom Metazoa; phylum Mollusca; class Gastropoda; order Architaenioglossa; family Ampullariidae; genus Marisa; species Marisa cornuarietis. The sequence continues at coordinate 3,848,445 of SMMW01000546.1, read as the reverse complement.
CACAGGTGAGAAACTTCATACACCCTTATACTTTCCTAAACCGTACTCACTAATTGAAAAGACTGGAAGTAAAGTGACTGTGACTGTGAAATCACCACAGGGAGCAACATATATAAGAAAAGCTTCGTTCGTAAACAAATTTCATCCCACAAATTTCATCCATCGCAAGTGCAAGACGTCCCACAGCTAAATGCAACAAAGGACTCGCTACAAGTACTAAAACAAGACACTCAGCAGTTGGCAAAAGATGTCAGTTGACAGTTGACGAACATCACCTAGTGGACAATTTAATAGTGTGACTTCGCTGTGTTTCTGTGCCCACTTTCCTCAGTGGCAAAATTCGCGGACTATTTATAGCAATCTACCCTCATATCACTACTACTATTAGCGGGTAAGTGTGTTCTTTGTGTGTGTGTGTATGTGTGCACTACATAACTCAGATTAAGCTGTTTCTTGTTCTTAGTAACAGTAGGGTAGCAAGTGAGGCACGTGAAAGCTCTTTATTTATTTATATAGGTTTGCTTGTTTTTGTGTGCGTTTTTTTTTATTATATTATTATTATTATTTTTTATTTTTTTTAATGGAATGCATAGCGAAGCCCTTTTATAATACAGAATGACATGTTTTCCTATGCTTAGGTCCCCTCAAAGCAAATATAGAAAGATTGGCTATGTTAGAAAAAGTTGTTTTTTTTAAATAATTAAAAATGTATAGGCCTCCGTCATCAACATTGGCTCGTCGCTGAATATCGCCCATGGCAAAATATGCCAGTTTCCCTTTTTGTTTTTTACCCCCATTTATGTCTTTTTTTTTCTTCTTTCCCAGTCTCCCTTTGTGTTTTTACCTGCATTTATGTCTTTGCTTTTTTTCCCCCTTTCTGTACTGTGCGTACTACTGTCCACATATGCTAGGATTGATTTTGCCTTTTAAACATGACTAGTATTAAGATTTGCTCTGGATTGAACATAGCTACATTGAATGTTAATGGCCTAAATGACATGGGTAAAAGAAGAGATGTATTTGACTTTCTTAGACAGCAGAACTATAGTATTTATGTTTTACAAGAAACTCATCTTACCGAAAAAATGGAAAAATTTGTTCGAGCAGCCTGGGGTTTTGACCTGTGGTTGGCGGGGAATAGTTCAAATCAAAATGGTGTGGCAGTATTGCTTAATAATAACTTTGAATACAAACTACATAATGTTATAAGAGATCCAAATGGGTGTTTTCTTATCCTGGATATTGAATTTTTAAATAAACACCTGACACTAGCAAACTTATATGGACCTAGTAGTGGAGACAAACCTGAATTCTTTGATCATGTTTTTGCCCAGATTGAGACAATAGGAAATGATTATGTCATAGCTGCTGGAGATTGGAACTGCCCACTAAACAGACAACTAGATGTTAGGAACTATACCAGCAACAACAGCCGGCCCCGTACTCGCAAGACAATTACAGATGCCATGGTAAAATTAGATTTTGTAGATATATGGAGGGAATTATATCCAGATAAACGGGCCTATACTTGGCGCAAATTTAATACTTGGAAACAAGGTCGTCTAGATTATTTCTTAATTTCCACCGAACTATACAACATAGTAGCTGGATGCTCCATTAATCCAGGATATAGAACAGACCACTCTTTAGTTTTACTAACATTGACAAAACAACAGTTCATACGACATAAACCTTTTTGGAAATTTAACAACTCTTTGTTAAAAGACAAGAATTTTATAGAGTTAATTAAAAATGTAATATTAGAGGTAAAAAGACAGTATGCCCTTCCAGTGTACAACTTTGAGAAAATTGGAGAAATACCACTGGAAGAAATCAAGTTTATTATTTCTGACCAGCTTTTCCTTGAGACCCTGTTAATGGAGATTAGGGGCAAAACTATCTCATATGCATCATTCAGGAAGAAGAAATGAGAACAGAACAACAACTGTTAAGTAATATAGCAAGTTTGGAAAACAAAGCCTCGGAATCTAATTTAACTGAAATTGAAAACTTAAGAAATGAGTTGCAAGAACTAAGAAACAAAAGGATGGAAGGTGTGGCTGTGAGATCCAGAGTAAAATGGGTCCTAGAAGGAGAAAAAACTACCAAGTATTTTTGCAATATGGAGAATAGAAACTTTGTGAATAAATCCATGGGATACTTGGATAAGGGAAATGGTAATATTATTATAGATCAGGATGAAATCCTAAGGGAGGTCCAACACTTTTATGAAGAACTGTATAAATTCCGACCAGTAGACAATGTGAAACTATGTAGCCTGCTATACGATGTCCCCATGTTAACCATTGAGAACTCAGAATCTTTGGAGGGCCCTATTACATTGCAGGAGGCGGGTTCAGCACTAAAGAATATGAAAAACAACAAAAGCCCTGGCCCAGATGGTTTTACTGTTGAATTCTTTAAATTTTTCTTTGTGGACATTGGAACCTTTCTTGTTAGGTCATATAATGAAGGCTTTGAAAAAGGTCAGTTATCAGTCTCGCAAAGGCAAGGTATAATTACTTGTTTACCCAAAGATCAGAAACCAAAACAGTTTATTCAAAATTGGAGGCCAATTTCTCTGTTGAATGTAGCCTACAAGATTGCATCAGCATGTATTGCTAAACGATTACAACATGTGCTACCTTTGGTTATTGACGAATGTCAGAGAGGATTTATGAAAGGTAGATATATGGGAGACAATATTCGGATGATCTATGATGTACTTTACTTTACACAAGTTAACAAGATCCCTGGACTACTGCTAACTGTAGACTTTGAGAAAGCGTTCGATTCTGTGTCCTGGTCATTTATTGAAAGATCTCTCAAGTTGTTTGGCTTTCCAGAGTCTATCATAAAATGGTTTGTCACACTGTATAATAATACATCCTCCTGTATATATTTTAACGGGCAATACTCAGGTTGGTTTGGCTTAAAAAGAGGCTGCAGGCAAGGGGATCCAATTTCACCTTATTTATACTTAATCTGTGCAGAGGTACTGTCACTAATGATAAGGAAAAATAATAGTATAAAGGGAATAAAGCTAAAGGAGGAAGAAGTGCTATTGGCTTTGTTCGCAGATGATACTACGTGTTTTTTAGATGGTAGTGAAAAATCTTTTAATGAAGCGGTTAACACGCTAGATAAATTTGCCGACATCTCAGGATTAAAAGTTAACAATGACAAGACTCAAGTAGCTTGGATAGGTAGTATGAAAAATAGCCATATTAAATATATGAGAGACAGGAATTTCCAGTGGGACCCGGGAATCTTTAAAATTCTGGGTATTAAATTCTCTGTAAACATGGAGGAAATTGTTACTTTAAATTTTACGGACAAAATACAGGAAATGGAAAGAACCCTACAATGTTGGGAAAAGAGGTATTTAACACCCCTGGGAAAAATAACAGTAGTGAAATCCCTAGTAGTAGCTAAAATAGTTCACCTGTTAACTACCTTACCTGATCCCCCCCCCCCTGGAAGTGATACAAAGAATTGATAAGAAATTATTTTCCTTTGTTTGGAATGGAAAACCTGCAAAAATCAAAAGAGCGGTAAGTTGTAAACCATACCGGGAAGGAGGACTAAAAATGTTAGATCTTAACTCTTTCATAGCCACACTCAAAATTAGCTGGCTAAGACGGCTGAAGACGGCTGAAACTTAAAAATGGGAGTCTTACGAGCTTGATGTCAACTATTTCTCCTGAGATAGTGAAACTTGATTCTTATGGTAGTGAATATGCCTATTTGGCAATGAAAAAAATTCAAAATCCATTCTGGCAAGATGTGATGAGGCATTATAAAAAGTTTATTAGCAAATGTATTCCAACATGCAGTGAGGAATTTCTAGGGGAACCCATCCACTTTAATGGTAATATTATTAGAGACAGAAAAGTTATATATATTAAGAAATGGATGGATGCAAAAGTCATAAAAATAGGGGACCTCACTAATGTCAATGGTACATTTCTGAATCTTGATGAATTCTGTGTTAAGTACCCTGCCTTAATTAGCACAGACTCCTTAACCTACATGGGTTTGATACAATCTATAAAACAATATCAAACCAAATGTAATTGTCAGTTAGTCTCTAAGAATGAACATGTTAATAGGGGGTGGGCTATTATTAGAAAAGGAAATAAGGAGGTTTCAAAAATTATCCTAGGCAATAAAACGTATCCAACTGCACTTAGAAAATGGGAGGCTGAATTTAAGGACTGTGACTGGGCTGATATATTTCAAAAGCCCTTCTATACCACTATGGATACCCAATTGAGATGGTTTCAGCTACGACTTTTACACCGGATCTTACCCACAAACTCTTTTCTTTTTAAATGTAAGCTCATTACATCTCCTTATTGTTGTTTTTGTAAACAAGACAGAGAAACCATTGAACATACATTCTGGCATTGTCCACTAAGCAAAACCTTTTGGGACCAACTGTGGAATATGTTAAATAACCAGAATTATTTAGAAGAAATCCAGCTATGTAAAGAAATGGTGTTGTTTGGCATTGGTAAAACTGGGGGGGTTGACAAAGCTTTGAACTTTATTATTCTCCTAGCAAAATTTTTTATTTATAAATGCAGATACCTGAAGGCAATACCAACAGTGGATAAGTTTAGGCCTTTTTTAAAGTCACGATATATTGTACAGCAATATGCAGCATTTATTAATAACACGCAAATATCCTTTTGGAGTCAGTGGCTCCCATTTAGCCATGTGACTCTCTAAACGACAACACTATCATGTATTGTTGATTCAGTTATACTTGTTACATGGAAAATATTATGTTTTAGAATGTGTAAACTGGTTAATGTTTTTAAGGAATTTGTGTTCAAACTCTGTTAACATCAGGTTTTTTGACACAAATGGTGTTGGATTGCTCTTTAGAAAAACTGTGTAAAAGCCTTATATATAACTTGTTGGTTAAACATACTTTTATAGCACTCACATAATCTCATCCTATGAACATGTGCATGATCATAGATTTGTTTAGGAGTGTGATAAATGTTGTCAGTAAGATATTTCTTCGCTGTTCTGGTTTCACTAAAACTGAGTTTGGCATTGCCTGTTCTCATAGTGGTTAGTATTACACAGTTAATTCCTTGGTGGCAAGGGTGTTTATGTGTTAGAAATCATGTTACATGTCTCTTGTGATTCTTTAATAAATTGTCACTAAGTGTAGTCTAGTGCACACAAAAAAAAAAATAAATAAAAAAAAAAATAACAAGGAGTTACCTTGAGCACCAGCTCTCTCTAGGCTGTAAAGCACTTATCACAGCATAAATAATCAGATGGGATTTGCCTTGGAGTACTGTCAGTATCTTTTTGTCACCTTTTTGCAATCCAGATGGCTTATCATTTAACATAAATAGATATGGTAGTTGGGCTGTCAGTTGTACAAATACTTTTGTATGGGACATTCTAGAGATGCTGTGCATTGACGAGGGAATGATTCAAAATTTACCTTTATACATGGCAGGCATCTATTCATGCTAAGTAATTTTGTGTGTACACAGGAATTTGTTTTGACATAAGTGCATGATAGACTTGCATACCTCCATGTGGGAATTTGTTATGTAAATATTAGAAGCAATCTGTAATAGCTTAGGAAATGCTCCATTTTGGATACTGATGCTAATATTTTTGTTATCTTTATTCAATTTTTGGTCCTTGCAAAGCAATTGATCTGGTCATGTTGACCATCTCTAAATAGGACTAGGTAAGGTACATGAAGGGTACACATGAAAGTTGTGTATGCATTCTTAATTGACTCGCAGGAAGTGCAAACAAGAATGTCACTTGTGGATGTGAAAAAAGAAAAGGAAGGAAAAGGGGGTAAAAAACAAACAAAAACAAAACAAAACAAACAAACAAAAGCACAGTTAGTGGAAGCTGGGAGGTTCTCTCTAGTTCTTTCTTTCCCTCTCTCTCTACCTCTTTCCTCTCTACTCTTTTCCCCCCTCCTATACTTAATGGATGTGTCTTGGGAATGAAAATGTGATGTAATGTGATGTATTGATATTGTGATGTATTGATATTAAAAAAAAAATAAAAGCTTCGTTCGTAAACAAATTTCATCCCACAAAAGGAAGAGAAGGCTATCACAGATTGCAGTGCACAACATGAAACGCCAGAGACAAAACCAGGCGAGACAAAGAACAAAAATACATCCATTCCGGAAACTAGAAGATCATCAAGAACAAAAAACACTTCGCAAAAGATTTGAGAATTATGTGTTGAAATAAACAGCGAAAGGAATTACAGTTGATTTCTATGTATAACTTAAATGTATTGTACATTATGCTGTAGATTACATGTTTAATTCGTAATGACCAGGGTGAGTAATCCTTTCCCTTTACACCCAATAGGAAATATACCATGTAGGTACAAGACTTCTTTTTGTTGTTCATGCTGACATACATTACACTTAAATGTTTGAGATGAAGTGGGAAGAAAACCCAGTAACATTTTATTTCGTAGACGCTAGAGATGTTGTCACATATTGATCGACTAATTCTTGTTTTGTATTAGGGGAGATAATTATAGAATCAGCAGACGAAAATAACGTTGCGGGAATAATATGTGCATGTAAATAACTGAATGCAGGTAAGATATAACGATAAGATTTTGTCAGTAATTTAAAGTTATCATAGAGAAAAGGTGGGATATCGTATCCTAGAGTAAAACTAGAGCCGCGACAGTAGTGACCCATGAGCCTGTCTGTGTAGAGTTTGTTACTAGAGGGGCTGTGAAGGCGGGAAGCTTGGAGACAAGTGACCAGTTAGAGAGCAGACGACCTGTAAAGCAGTCCATTGAGTTTGTGTCGGAATAAAGGTTATATGTATATAGGTTAAAACCTGAGTTGTGTATTTGTGAAGACATTACAGTTATTCCTCGCCCTCTAACAACACTGTCATGGATGAAAATATCGTACCTTTTGCTAGAAAACACCAACAGTCGTGCAGCTCTGCCAGGTGAGGCACAGAATTGACATTGTTGACAAAACCTTTTCGTATTCTGCACACAAGTTAAACGACTGAATACGAGCTCTAGTCATGGTGAGCATCGCAGCCTGCGGACTGCACGTGATTTGTTGACATCTGAACTCGAGCACGGGCGTTCCTCTGTGTTGTCACAGGTTAATATGATATCATGGAATCGCTGGCTGACTGATTTTTAAACATGATAATATATAGCGTACAGTCTGAGAACTTAATCTTTACAAGAACTTTCACAATACAAATTGGATTCGCTTCAAATTTGGTTTATTTGTAGGCCTGAAGGTGTACAAGTCAACAATAGCCTGTATAACTCATAGATGCTGCTTGATCTTGTTTTATTTGCACTTTTACAATATACATGATAATATATAGCGTACACCATAATCTTTTCAATAACTTTCACAATACCCATTGGATTTATTTCGAATTTGGTTTATTAGTGGGACTAAAGGAGTAAAGGTCAACAATAGCCTGTATAATTCATAGATGCTGCTTGATCTTGTTTTATTTGCACTCTTACAATATATATACATGATAATATATTGCGTACAGCCTGTAAACCTAATCTTTTCAATAACTTTCACAATACCCAGTGGATTTCCTTCAAATTTGGTTTATTAGTGGGACTAAAGTTTGGTTTATTAGTAGGACTGAAGGAGTACAAGTCGACAATAGCCTGTATAATTCATAGATGCTGCTTGATCTTGTTTTATTTGCACTCTTACAATATACATGATAGTATATAATTAATTGCGGTCAGTGTGAAAAACTAATCTTTACAATAACTTTCACAATACCCATTGGATATGCTTCAAATTTGGTTTATTAGTGGGACTGAACAAGTACAAGTCAACAATAACCTAAATGGTTCATAGATGCTGCTTGATCTTCTTTTATTTGCACTTTTACAATATACATGATACAATAACTTAATCTCTACAATACCAAGTTCGTAGCGGCGGAGTTAAGAGATCGTCGTCAGGAGGAGAGGGACGAAAAGAGAGAAGAAGAGAGACAACGGAAGCTTCAGTTAGAAGAAAGAAAACTTCGGTTAGAAGAAAAAAGAGAAGAAAGAAAACTTCAGTTAGAAGAAGAGGAAAGACTGCTAGAATTGAAACTGAGAGAAAGGAAGTTTGAATTAGAGCAGGAGAGAAAACGAGAAACTCATCATCAAAGGCTTGAGAAGGGAGTGAACTCAACCCCATCAGACCCACGTATCAGTATTTATCGAGTTAACCCGCTTAGACCAGAATAAAAATATTTCTATGTTCAGAAACATGGGCTTAAAATTCACGATTTTGAAGACGATAGTGAAACTGCAGAGCCAGGCTCGTGGAGCACGAGCCACAATAGTAAGCGTATCGTTGCTCATTGTGTTCTGCCAGTAGGGCCACAATCGTGCAAAGAGAAAATCACGATCGTGGAGCAGAGCTCATCGCGCTCTACCAGGTAAGCCAGTAAACTGGCGCTACGGAGTCAGCGGGTTTTCCTGTTTTTGATGAAACTGTGGAAGATCTTGATACTTTCTTAGGACGCTTTGAGTGTGTAGCTCAACTGCAGTTTCATTTTATTTTATTTTCTTGTTTTTCTTCTAAATTAGGAAAGTTGCACCTTCGAAATATGTTTTCAAGCTCTGTTTCTGAAAAGTATGAAAGCGTGCGCGCATGTGTCATACCACAATTTTACAGCCAAGGAGGAACACTACGATACAAGCAGAAGACAAATTATGTCAGCATAAAAGAGACGAACACTATTATCAGGGTTTTGCACAGACCACCCCAGCCACCACACAGCTACCATTATCTGGCCAGCTCAGACCAGGTGATAATTTTCCGCCTCAGCCCTCAGGACAGGGCACTACAGACTGAGGTGCCGAGCGATGTCCCAGTGTAGCCGGCTACAAATTTTGTAGTTTGTAGTGTAGCCGGCTACAAATTAACAAAAAAGTAGGTCGTAGCCGCAGCTACATTTTAGAAAGTAGCCGTCAAGAAGTAGCTTGGCTACATTTTGGCTACTTTCACGACCATTCATCAACAGCGTGTCAGCAAGACGACGTCAGACACTGCTCGGTGTTTTGACAGCCAGACTATGGGGCGCCAAGAGGGGAATTTTCTCAAATTTGCTATTTCTAGCTATACATTGCAATGTATAATTATAGAATGCAATGTATAGCTATACATTGCATTTTATACTTATAGATTGCATTTTATATTTATACATTGCATTTTATACTTATAGATACTTCTTCGTTCTTGTGCAACTACAAAACTATGCAGTTCAAGAGGAAAACCATATAAGTCTAAGGGTAGAGTAGAACAGTACCCCTACCCCCTTTGATTTTTTAACGTCTGACCACCCGCATTTTCTTCCAAACAGAATACAAGAGGGAAGGAGATTTCATGCGCATGGCATTCAGCACTCACTCTCAGCTTCACGGCGGTCTGGTATCCCTAATTTATTGCAGGTAGTGGGTTGGCCAGTGTCTCGTATTGCGCCCTGCCCTTCCCTTTGTCCGGTAAAAGTACACACATTTCAAGACTTACAAGTAATAGGATTATAGAAGGAGAAAGGGAGGTTAACAGACGGTCACTGGATTCATTACACATTTGAACAAAACAAAACAACACATTCTGCGACCAAAACTTTTTTGTCTCTACGATCCCATGCAGACGACTCTCCGGCCATTGCTATGAGCGCACTGATTGGTTGGTCTTTGACCTTCTTTTCCCATATGCAAATGAGCCAGCCTCGTTCCGTATACATTTCAAGTCAGAAGTTATAGAATGCAATCTATAAATATAGATTTCGAATGTATAGATAGAATGCATTCTATAGCTAAAGAATTGAAAGGTATATATAAAATGAATTGGATAGCAACTTCTGAGTATAATATAAATGAAACACTTCGGTTTTTACCGAGTTTTTCTCTCTCTCTCTCTCTCGCTATACATTGCATTCTATAATTATACATTGCAATGTATAGCTAGAAATAGCAAATTTGTGAAAATTCACCTCTTGGCGCCCCATACCAGACACCCACGTTTCTCGCACGCTCAGTAACCGGAAGTACTGTGTCGTCCATGTGGCTGAAGCGATTTGCCAGGTATTTTGTTTCCTTTGAAATTTCGAGCCTTACTCTAAATTCTTTACATTTTGTGAAGCAACCGAAAGTGGGTATACTTTCAAATGCAAGAATGGGTGCGGCAGCACGAAAAAGTACTCAATAAACAAGACGTCGGCGTCTAATTTGAGAATGCACTTGCAGGTAAGTTCGTTGAGATTTTCATCGATCTTCATTCTTCATCTTCTTGCTTGTCTGCTTTTGGAATAGAGGAGTGTACATGTTGTAAAGATTGTGGAAAGGTAAGGGGTTGCATCAACGTGATTACTGCTGTCTTTACCGTTTCTGTACTATCTATTTAGTCTTTGTCATAAAGTGTGTGTGTGTATGTTTTGGTTTGTTTGTATGAAAAGAGCATGGAGGACGTTTGAACAGTATGGTGGCTTGAAGGATTTTATATTTAATGCTAGTAATTTAATATGACAATTAGCTTGGTAGAAACTTGCTGTGATTGTGAATGGACTTCTAAAATTTTGTTTCATTTTCATGTGTTTATTTTAGAGGAAACATCCACAGATCCACTGCTTGCAAGGCAGTTGACTCAAGACTAGGAAACGTCACGAAAGCGGAAAAGGGAAGACGACCACCAACCCTCTGTCTCGAAGCTCTTCAAAGTGGAACACAAGAGTACCGTCAGCAAAGCAGACGTCAATTCCACCGTCCTTGATTACTTGTTGGAATGCAACCTGCCCTTCTTCATGCTGGAGAACGAGAAGTTTTCAAAGTTCGTGTCGAGACTCACTGGCCAGGAAACCCAGTTAATGAGCAGGAAAACGGCGAACCAAATGTTGGAGGTAAGTTTTACTTTTTTTTTTTCTTCCTTTTTTGTTTGTTTTACTAGTTTTATTTTAAGTAGGGTGATGTATCCACAATTAATATCTTTTGTTCTTGGTCACAGAACTCAAATTTCATGTGCTAAAATTGCATTGTGCATTGTGTTTCAGGAAAAGATGGCTGAGCTGAAGAAGAAAATTATCGGTGAACTGGAGAATGTGGAGCATGTATGCATCACTGCAGATTGCTGGACTGCTCATCGAAGGCAAGTTTTTAAAAAATTTTAATTCAATGTTTAATTTCAATTGGTATTTGTTTTTCATCTATAAAGAATATTTTGATGCCAATGTAAATTAGGGTTAAGTTTTAATGTTACTTTTCCTTTCTTGTGTTTCAGGTCATTCTTGGGAGTTACCTGCCATTTTTTGGAAGGCTATGAAAGAAAATCCTTTGTTTTGGCCTGCAAAAGAGTGAAAGGTTCGCACACCCATGATGTCCTAGCCACGCAGCTCGACTCCATTGTGAGAGAGTACAAGATCCAGAACAAAGTTGTTCACATTGTGATGGACAACCCATCAAACTTCGTAAAAAAGCTTTCAGGTGTGTACATGTATTATGATGATTATGTATGTTACTGTACTGCTGTATACATCTAGGATGAGCAAGCAGGCTGTGGGCGAGGTACTTCCAATGTGAAGATTCTTATGTTACCACTTTTTTTTAAAAAACAAAAGCAGTTGTTCTGTGCGACAAGTGCACTTCAGATTATTTAATGATTTCCGTTGCATTTTGTTTTCCAGGGTGTTTGGTCAGGATCAGTCACCAGAAGACGCAGACAGTGATGAGGAAGAGGAGAACGCCACTTCTGTGTAGTTCCTGCCAGGGGAATCAATATCTGTTGTACTGCCCCCTCACCAGCGTCGTGCGGCCCACACGCTTAACCTGGTCGCAAGCAAGGACAGTGAGGCTGCCATTCAGGACCGTGCGTTCCGAACTGCCAGCAGATCCCTGTTTGCAAAAGCTCAAGCTGTCTGGAATAAGCAGTCCCGAGCTGTGTCTGCTGCAGGTAATTCATTTGTTTCACTTCCCCCTCTCCCTCCCACCCACCCCAGTCTTTTTTAGAATTAATTTTGTATGTTTTGAGTGTGTGTGTTTGTAATGTGTGTTTATTTATTAATTTTTTTTTATGTCCAACAGAGAACATTCAAGAGGCTACAGGATGGCAGATGATCATTCCAAACCAAACCCGCTGGAATTCTACGTATGACGCTGAGCAGCTTACAGATAAGTTAGCAGATGCCCTTGGCCTCCCAAGGTTTACCCCCAGAGACCAGCTCTTCATGAAAGAGTTTGTTATGGTAAGTTTTTTATGTATTATAGCAAAATTTTGCATTGAGCTAAGCTATACCATTTTTCAAATTATTCCCCTTGGTTCAGGGTTACATGTCAACACACACATATGTAGGTGGTTGCTTCCCTTTTTTCTCCCCTTTGAAAATGGGGTTCAACATTTGGTTGTTATTTGTTTGTTGCAGGTGATGGGGCCTCTTGGCAGATGCCTCGACTACTTGCAGGGCGAGAAGTGCGTGGGCTTGGGACACCTCCTGCCTCAGCTCAAGACCCGCATCGAACAACAGAAGTCCAAGCTAGAAATCTGTGGTCCCCTGGCTACTGCTGTCCTGAATGGGTTGGAGACCAGATTTGCTGATGCCTATAAGGACCAAGACACCCTGCTTGCAACTGTGTCGAACCCAAGGTGCAAGTTGATGTGGACTGGGGACCAAACCCTGCGTGAGAAATGCAGATCCCTCTTGACTGCAGAGGCAGCATTGATCAACACGCCATTGATCGACACGCCAGTCCAATCCCCAACCAAGTGCTCAGCTGAACAGGCAGACTTCTTCATTTATGAAGAAGTTACCGGTACCCCTGAGGCAACTACCTTCCTGATGTCTGGATTGTCGCAGAATGTCAATGAACTGGACAAATACCCCACGATCAAACAAATCTATTTGCGCACCAACACCGTCTTGCCAAGCAGTGCTGCGGTTGAGAGATTGTTCAGTCTGGCAGGACTTATCATGACAAAGCTGCGCACTAGGGTGACAGACAGCAACTTCTAGGACAGAGTTCTGGTCAAGTTCAATTCCATGAAGGACTGAAAGCATGTAGATTTGTTTTAACAGTATTCACAATTTATCAGCACTAAGTCAAAAGGTTGTTTTATACCTTTGCATTTTGTTGTTAATATGGAGTTTTTGGTGGTCTCAGATCAGAATAAAGGTCAATGTATATAAAAACCAGTTCTTGTGTTAGCAAGTAATAGTGTTTTGTGTGTACATTTGATGTTTGTGTCTGTTGCTACAGCCAGCTGGCTACAGCTAACTTTTTATAACATCACCTTTTAAAAGTAGCCAAAAGAAGCTGACTACATTTTAAAAGTAGCTGGCTACTTTTTGGAAAATTGTAGCTGTAGTGTAGCTGGCTACATTTTGAAAAAAAGTAGCTGTATTCTAGCCGACTACAAATTAAAAGTAGCTTGCCCAACAGTGTGATATCCTTTGTACGGACTTTCGGACGCTCTTCAGACGACTGCCAGTTTCAACACAGATTTGTATAAACGTCTGTGGTTTCATCTCATGAGCTGGCCCACAAGTGTAACAACAATATGCGAACGACAACGTGACATAAATAATAAAACATGAGTACATTGAATAACCTGCTTTGTATGTGTATTTGGAAGTGCACATAAATAACGATCGCTAAATTTAATTTAAACGAATTTAACTTCTGCGTCACATATATAAAAAGGAGTCTGTGCTGATGTTACTAAAAAGCTAGACAGGTGGAGTATATGCCGCGAGTGAGGGGTGTATGAATTATTGGAATGTTGCTATTTGTTGGCGGCCAGAGCTACCACGGATCTGCAATCTGCGTGCTGTTGTGTCTGTAATGACGAGCTCGAGGTCGCTACCAGTGACCCCCCCAAAAAAAAGAGTAAACACTGCAGCCTGGAGCACATTTGCATTAATTACACATAAAATGTCTGTCTTCTTTCCTGATATGGCTTTTTTTTTTAAAGAAAACAATTTTAAAATGCATATATAAAAGTTGTGGAAAAATAGCCGTTGCCCTGAGTAGCTTCCCCTCTCAAAAGCGTTTTTTGTTTTCAGAACGTTTTCGTCAAGACGGGACAAAATGGCGGATATTAGGAGTAACGCGTTGCGAAAGCGAATCTTAGCACTTGTCTTGGAAGAACTTGCTAATGACGAGACATTTCAAATTGCAGATATCATTGCTACGACCAGTACAGCAATAGCTGCAATGGCTTGTACACAGCTTGTATTCACAGCCCAAACAAACGGCAGATAGAACAACAGGTTTTGTGGAAAGGACTGTGCCGGGTTACGCAGACACGGAATTCAAACAACATTTTCGGATGAAGCGTTCGGACTTTGAAGTAAGAGCTTTGATCATTATACAAATTTTATTTAAGGGCACTTCAGTAAATTCAATTTTAGAGCCTGCATGTGACATTCAAAATACAAAGTACGATTATAGTAACATCGGTTGAGTGTATTTGCAAGACACCTAAGGTTTACCATCCACGTGAGATTTACATGATTTCTTTTAATCTCGTAGGAACACCACTGTGCTCATGAGAAGTTTCAAAACGAAACTGGACAAATAGGCTAGTATTGCTTATAGTGAAAAATGCAAATTAAACTGATATTTTATGATGATATAACCTGCAGGGAAGAGCAGAGAAACTTAAAGGGAACAAAAGACAGTAATAAGGGTTGTATCGATGGTTCTGACCCCTCACGATGCACTACGTTTCAAGTTCGTAAACTACGATGGAGTCAGCGAGGTCACGAGGTCGTTGTCGTGGGTACCATGAATGAATGTTATGCTGGACGCCGTGGAGGTTGGGATGTCACCTAGCTGGTTATCGGTTAACATTGTCAAGGCCGTCCTCACTGCGTTTGTCGTCGTCGGCTTCACTGTCATCCTTGGCTGGGAGTCGTGGTAATCCGAGTCCTCTTTGTCCAGTGGAACGTCCCTGTCTTGTCTCTTCTTTTGGTCTCAGTGGTTTTGGGGAGATGTGTTTGCCTTGACGGCGATGTCTTGGGACTGGTCAAGCTCATTGTCGGCGTCATGGTAGCTGTGATCTTCATCATGGTTTGGTTACCGACCTCGCGCGAGGTTACCGTTGTCATCAAAGCTGGCACTGTTTCGCCGGAGTCACTACTCGCAGTTGTGGTCGGTGACGTGAACACAATAATACTGGGCTGCGTGATCTTGCTGGTGGTTGTAGAGAAGACGATGGTGCCTTTGATGCTATCAGTAGTTGTGGTGGAGACGATGGTGCTGGTGGTGCTAACTGTATCAGTGGAGGAGACGATGGTGCTGGTGGTGCTATCAGAAGCTGTGGGGGAGACAACGGTGGTGGTGGTCCTGCTAGTAGTTCTGGTATAGATGGTATTATTGAAAATGGTGATGTTGTCAGTAGCTGTGGCGGAGATTGTATTGCTCCTTCTGTTACCTGTAGTGAAGGTCGTGGTGTATGGCTTCGTTGAAACTCTGGTGGTGGTAGTCGAGGTGGTAGTGATGGAGATTTCGGCAGTTCTAGAAGTGATGAGGCTAAGTGTAGAGGTCTTCCCCGTGCTAGACTCTATTTCTCCCGCTTGGAAAACAGACACAACTTTCTCGCTTGTTCAAAGCAGCTGAAATATTGTTACAAAGTTCTAAGTAATTTACAGATAACCTGTCTTCGCGACTCACAGACGTAAATAAGTCGTGTTGTTAAAAGAATAGTTTAGAGAGAATATCCAGAATAATTTCAATTCAGAAAAACTATTTCTAAAATACCGGTTCAATTTCTAATAGGTATTATCTTTTTAAAAGTTAAAACTAATCTCACAACGAGAATCTCGTGATCAGTCGCCATAACCACAACCGTAAACCTTGAGTTTGTTAAATGATGTCATGGGCGTAACTTGTGTCATGGCAGTAGCCTCACTGGTTGGTTTATTTAGAAGGAAAGTGATTCAAAATATAGGCGAGTAGAAGGAAAGGGAAGAGGGAGGTAACCAGAGAGCACACAGAGAAAACCCCCTACTGCCAGCCCTGCGAACAGGTATGAGATAAAAAGAGTGTCATGAGTCGAGAGCTGAACCCAGGGCCTGTCACTGCAGGGTTTACAAGCGAGCGTCTTAACCACAACACTACTGGGTGCCGCACTAACCTCGCATGTCGTGGTCGTAGCATCATCTGACAGTAACATGGTGTGCCGTGGCAGTGTCATCGCAGTATCATCGCGTGTCATGATTTCTAACCTAACAACTGTCCGCGTGTCTTGGTACGAGACTCGTAGAGGATCACTCCTCTGACAGTGCACTCACAATTATGGTAAAAGATAAAGATGGTCGTAGGGGGGCATATGTTGTTAGTCATCACTTATCTCAAGGCCAGCGTTTGTGAACCCATCATCCCTCCTTTTGTGCCTTTCCCAACCCAATAGAGGGCCAGGTACTCACTCAACACCTGGGTAATCTTGGGGGAGTTCACCTCGCCACGCACTAATTGAAATACCGAGTAATTGCAAATTTGGACGCTTGTGGTGTAAGCATTCTGCTCTGTTACCCGAAAACTTACCACAATAACTTTTTTCAGCGTGGATTCTGTTTTCTTTAAAAAAGGGTTAAATTTCGTACCGTGTTTTGACAAGGTAACAGCCAGCCCAGCAGCGACTGCAGCAGAGACCAAAAGAAAGCACACGACAACGACGGCAACAATGATGCAGCGACGTCTGCGCAGTGGTCTCGCTGACGCTTCTGCGATGTCCATGTGGTGTCTCCCCCTTCCGAAATGTTCTATAGAGGGCGTGTTTGGAACCTCGTCCTGTGTACATGATAAAAATGTTTATGAGTTCCTAACCCTGTTGGCCGTCTAGGGGTGTAGAGGTGGGGAGAAGCAGTATGCATAAGTGGTTCAACGTGTCTAGAAAACCCAACGTCCCCCTTAATGATAGATTAGGTATATCTTTCTTCTAAGTATACATATCATTATATCATTCTGTGGAGAAGAAGGGCTTTATCATGTTCAAGCAGGTTTTGAACCAACCACAATTAAGGACACTGATCACTAGGATGGGTGTTATGATGGAAGGTGTTATCTGCGCATTTTCCGACTCTTCCCGATGAAGGGGGTGAAGAAAGGAGGAACAGAATCTTGCGCTGGTGCATGTGTGGCGTGTAAATACTAACATTAATCAGTTTGGTTTTGTAAATGGTATTACTTGGATGTTCGTCATAAAAATTCGCATTGAACTAACATTTAAATACCCAAGATGTTGACGATAATGATGATGATAACTAATAACAATTATTATCATCGTCATCATCCTAATCATCCTGAAGTTTAACGCCATTGTCAGCATGAGATCGCTCGCTCTTTCAAACCTCTGTCCAATGAGCTTCTTTAAGGGAAGGACTTGCTCCAGGCACCTTAAATGTGTTTGACATCATCCAGGTAAAACCTGGGTGAGGTTATCAACCGCCTTGTACTTCGCCTGTCATCACCTGAGGACCCTTCAGCAGCTCCCTTGTATCCTACACCACCCAGCACCCACCCGACATGCTGTACAAGGTGTGGCAGAAAAGTAATGAGACTGATTTTTTATTCACCAACGTTTTTATTTTTTTCAAACATCAATGTTATCCCCTTCAAAATAGTTCCATTGCGCAGCTACACACCAATGGAGACGGTGTTCCCACTTTTGGTAGCAGCGCTGGAAGTCTTCAACCGGTATAGTCTTCAGCATGTCCGTTACACTCTTTTGGATGTTTTCTAAAGTCCCGAAATGACTTCATTTGAGGACATTTTTCAGTTTAGGAAAAAGTCACAGGGGCTGAGGTCAGGTGAATAGGGGGGTTGGGGAACCACAGAAGGGGAATCGTCCAGAAAGAATTTGTTCCTCCTGGACAAACTGTCAACCAAGTTTTTTATAAAGACGTCATTGAAAGGCTCAGAAAAGAAAAAAAGCAGACATTTCAGACAAATGGATGCTCCATCATGACAACGCCCCATGTCACACTGCCCTCTCCCTCACGGATTTTTTTTTTACCTCAAAAGGCATTCCTGTTTTTCCCCAACCCTTCCCAAATCAGTCTCATTACTTTTCTGCCACACCTCGTACATTTGTTCCTGGATGTGTTTCTTCTGTTTTACTACCGTGCACGAAGATCATCTTGTCAGTTCGTGTTTAACTCTTCCTGCTTCTGCACATGGAGCTGGTTGTGGCCTGCGCTGTCTGAGAGAGAGAGAGAGAGAAAGAAAAAAAAAGAGAGGCAGGGAAGTAGAGATGAGTTAGGAGAGGGATACATGACTACGAACCAACGGTTACCTGTCGATTCGATCACTGGTCTCAGTCGATTCGACCGACAAGCAAGTACAGAAGTTACTATTCAGTGTAATGATACAGTCGTTGTTCCTTGTATGTAAAAAACAAACAAACAAACAAACAAACGAAACGGCATTTTTTTCAATGCAAATTAGTCGCATATTTATATTGACTTGGATCCACTTTATCACTTACTCACGCGCGCGCGCGCACAGAGAGAGAGAAAAAAAAACCAGTATGTACTTGTGTCAACCAAGGACGAAGTTTAGTTACCTTGTGCCTCTTCCATCCTCCTAACCCTGCTCTACACTGTAAGTGATGCGTGGAAATCTCCCTCAAAGCAAACAAAGTGTGAACTAAAGAGCCGACGCAAGAGAGCACTCGAGTAATTATAATGGACTTGTGTACAGGTATTCACGAGAAAAAAAACATGTTTAAAAAGCGATTTAAAAGTGTGAAAACTCTGATTTCTGTTGACTTTGATCCACTTTTTCTCTCGACTTTGGGCTGTGTTCGACTCGACCGTTTCCCGAACAAACACAGGGGTAAAATATGCTCTTTTGACCTTTCACAATGTGAGTTCCTCTTGACCTGTTCAACAGTAGTCTAGTGGAACCTGCCTGTCTTGTATCTTCTTTTGGTGACACTGGTCTTAAGGACATGTGTGTTTTTATTAGTTTATCTTTGTGAAATCCAGTGCGCGCGCAAACTGTAATACAACCGCAAACGCACCTCTGGTTTGTTCTCAGTGGCTTGATGTGAAGGTTCCATGTACTGAAACATGTACTGTGACAGACTGACATGTAAACGTACGCGTTTACGTAGGGTACAGTGCTTACTCACGAGAGTACTATTATTGTTCATTGTACTGATGTAAACGCTCATTGTCGTGAGTAACTGAAGTAACCGAGAGATGTACCGTTAGGAGGGACACCAAAGCATTGCTTGTACTCACCGTGACACGGCGAATGGCTGACTTCCCGACAAACTCATTGTCTTCAACTCTTGTTATCTCTTCCTTCAAATCATCGAACGTCTGCCTACTGTTCATTTTTCCCTCTGAACGCTGCAGACGCTTAATAACGTACCATGACCTTTTTATTTAACGGTGTCGTTTGCTGTGGAAAGCCAACCCAGACTTACTCATTGGTTGACTGTCAAGAAATAGCAAAAGGTATGTAAAAAATATTTACGTTATCTTAAACTTGTCTAATAACTGCTATCGGTCGTACCACAGGAGGTACCCACAAGTCGAGAGGTCGGATGCACGCCAGTGTCACGGAATGTTTATCTTTGCCCCCCCCCCCCAAGACACCACTACAGCCAACACGTGCATGTGTCGATAGGTGTGTGCGTGATTCTACGTGTGCTGGTGTCAGCTGTGAGTAAATTTTCAAGGTGCGTAATTCTAAAAAAAAATTTTTATTCCGTTTTTATTTGCAGTACAGTTCCTCCAAACAGAGATAAACAATTCAACAGAATATTTTCAAACTGCAAGTCAAGGTGTTGACAAGAAAAAAAAAGAATCCAATCAAAACCATTTTATTTTGCCCCAGTTTTTTGCGTAAATGTTAAAGGTTAGCTATTGAACTATAAACACCGTTAAAATATTCTACACTGTAAACATACAAACACATTTTTTAATAATCATCTAACACATCAAATAGCTTGAAATGAAGTTGATACGGATAACAAAATATATTCAGCAACGAACACGAGAATACTGTTACAACAGTCATATAAGAGTGTATTCAGCAATGTCAATAAATTGTCTTTGGCTCGAGGCCGAGACTGGGGTGTTGTGAATGCTCGGGTGGAGGGTGGGTGCTGAAAAGCCCCAACTTGGACTTAGTGGTGCTGATGAGGCTGTGGCTGAGTAAGCGCTGAGTGGCCGTCGAGGCTGACCTTAATGATACTCGAGGCCGTGGCACAGTAGGTGCTAGGAGCAATGGTCAAGCCCTTACTTGGACTTCAGGGGACTGTAGACGCCGTGACGCAATGGGTGCTGGGAGGGGCTGTGGACGCTGACCTGGTGTTGTTCTGACTGTGGAAGTGTGGGTTCTGAAAGCGGTCGTCCACGTAAAACGCAATGGTGCTGTCCACGCAGTTACATGTGTTATTGTAACTGTCGAAATGTGCGTGCTGGAAGCGGATGTCGAGGCCGGACGTAATGGTGATTTTGACACCGTTGAAAGATGGCTGCTTTGAGCGGTCGTCGACGCTAATCTTTACGGTGTTGTTCTTAGTGTGCGTGCTAGGTGCGGTCGTCGATGCTGACCTTAATGGTTTCGTTGTGAATGAGGTAGTGTGAGTGCTGGTAGCGGTTGTCGACAGTGTCACTAGTGTTTTTGTTCTAACGGTGGTAGTGAGTGTGCTGGTAGTGGTCGTCGACGCTGAACGTAATGGTGTTGTTAAGGCCATGACATTATGGGTGTCTACAGCAGTCGTCAAGGCTGAACATAATGGTGTTCTTCGTTTGCGGTACTTTGCGTGCTCGTAGTGGTCGTCGACGCCGGAGGTAATGCTGATTTTGAGGCAGTGACATTATGCGTGCTCTGGGCGGTCGTCAACGCTGACGTTAATGGTTTCGTTGTGAATGTGGTAGTGTGCGTGCTGGGAGAGGTCCTCGACACTGACCTGGATGGTGTTGTAGCTCTGGTAGTGTGCGTGCTGGGAGAGGTCGTCGTCGCTGACCTAAATGGTGTTGTTGTAGCTGTCGTAGTGTGCGTGCTGGGAGAGGTCGTCGTCGCTGACCTGGATGGTGTTGTTGTAACTGTCGTAGTGTGCGTGCTGGGAGAGGTCGTCGTCGCTGACCTAAATGGTGTTGTAGGTCTGGTAGTGTGCGTGCTGTGAGAGGTCGTCGTCGCTAACCTGGATGGTGTTGTAGGTCTGGTAGTGTGCGTGCTGTGAGAGGTCGTCGTCGCTAACCTGGATGGTGTTGTAGCTCTGGTAGTGTGCGTGCTGTGAGAGGTCGTCGGCGCTAACCTGGATGGTGTTGTAGGTCTGGTAGTGTGCGTGCTGTGAGAGGTCGTCGTCGCTGACCTCAATGGTGTTGTAGGTTTGGTAGTGTGCGTGCTGTGAGAGGTCGTCGTCGGTGACCTGGATGGTGTTGTTGTAACTGTCGTAGTGTGCGTGCTGTGAGAGGTCGTCGTCGCTGACCTAAATGGTGTTGTAGGTCTGGTAGTGTGCGTGCTCGCTGACCTAACTGATGTTGTAGCTGTGGTAGTGTGCGTGCTGGGAAAGGTCGTCGTCGCTGACCTAAATGGTGTTGTTGTAGCTGTCGTAGTGTGCGGGCTGCGAGAGGTCGTCGTCGGTGACCTGAATGGTGTTGTTGTAACTCTGGTAGTGTGCGTGCTGGGAGAGGTCGTCGTCGCTGACCTAAATGGTGTTGTAGGTCTGGTAGTGTGCGTGCTGGGAGAGGTTGTCGTCGCTGACCTAAATGGTGTTGTAGGTCTGGTAGTGTGCGTGCTGTGAGAGGTCGTCGTCGCGGACCTGGATGGTGTTGTAGCTCTGGTGGTGTGCGTGCTGGGAGAGGTCGTCGTCGCTGACCTTGATGGTGTTGTAGCTCTAGTAGTGTGCTTGCTGGGAGAGGTCGTCGTCGCTGACCTTAATCGTGTTGTTGTAGCTGTCGTAGTGTGCGTGCTGTGAGAGGTCGTCGTCGCTGACCTCAATGGTGTTGTTGTAACTGTCGTAGTGTGCGTGCTGGGAGAGGTCGTCGTCGCTGACCTAAATGTTGTTGTAGCACTGGTGGTGTGCGTGCTGGGAGAGGTCGTCGTCACTGACCTAAATGGTGTTGTTGTAACTGTGCTAGTGTGCGTGCTGTGAGAGGTCGCTGACCTAAATGGTGTTTTTGTAGATGTCATAGTGTCGTCGCTATCCTGGATGGTGTTGTAGGTCTGGTAGTGTGCTTGCTGGGAGAGGTCGTCGTCGCTGACCTAAATGGTGTTGTTGTGACTGTGGTAGTGTGCGTACTGGGAGAGGTCGTCGTCGCTGACCTAAATGGTGTTGTAGCTCTGGTAGTGTGCGTGCTGTGAGAGGTCGTCGTTGCAGACCTAAATGGTGTTGTAGCTCTGGTAGTGTGCGTGCTGTGAGAGGTCGTCGTCGCTGACCTCAATGGTGTTGTAGCTCTGGTAGTGTGCGTGCTGGGAGAGGTCGTCGTCGCTGACCTGAATGGTGTTGTAGGTTTGGTAGTGTGCGTGCTTAGAGAGGTCGTCGTCGCTAACCTGGATGGTGTTGTAGGTCTGGTAGTGTGCGTGCTGTGAGAGGTCGTCGTCGCTAACCTGGATGGTGTTGTAGGTCTGGTAGTGTGCGTGCTGTGAGAGGTCGTCGTCGCTGACCTAAATGGTGTTGTAGCTCTGGTAGTGTGCGTGCTGTGAGAGGTCGTCGTCGCTGACCTAAATGGTGTTGTAGGTTTGGTAGTGTGCGTGCTTTGAGAGGTCGTCGTCGCTGACCTAAATGGTGTTGTAGCTGGTAGTGTGCGTGCTGGGAGAGGTCGTCGTCGCTGACCTAAATGGTGTTGTAGCTCTGGTAGTGTGCGTGCTGGGAGAGGTCGTCGCTGACCTAAATGGTGTTGTAGCTCTGGTAGTGTGCGTGCTGTGAGAGGTCGTCGTCGCTGACCTAAATGGTGTTGTAGGTTTGGTAGTGTGCGTGTGAGAGGTCGTCGTCGCTAACCTGGATGGTGTTGTAGGTCTGGTAGTGTGCGTGCTGTGAGAGGTCGTCGTCGCTGACCTCAATGGTGTTGTTGCAACTGTGGTAGTGTGCGTGCTGGGAGAGGTCGTCGTCGCTGACCTAAATGGTGTTGTTGTGACTGTGGTAGTGTGCGTACTGGGAGAGGTCGTCGTCGCTGATCTAAATGGTGTTGTTGTAACTGTCGTAGTGTGCGTACTGGGAGAGGTCGTCGTCGCTGACCTGGATGATGTTGTAGGTCTGGTAGTGTGCCTGCTGTGAGAGGTCGTCGTCGCTAACCAGGATGGTGTTGTAGGTTCGGTAGTGTGCGTGCTGTGAGAGGTCGTCGTCGCTAACCTGGATGGTGTTGTAGGTCTGGTAGTGTGCGTGCTGTGAGAGGTCGTCGTCGCTGACCTAAATGTTGTAGCTCTGGTAGTGTGCGTGCTGTGAGAGGGTCGTGGTAGTGTGCGTGCTGCTGAGAGGTCGTCTGGTAGTGTGCGTGCTGAGGTCGTCGTCCTGACCTGAATGGTGTTGTAGCTCTGGTAGTGTGCGTGCTGTGAGAGGTCGTCGTCGCTGACCTAAATGGTGTTGTAGCTCTGGTAGTGTGCGTGCTGGGAGAGGTCGTCGTCGCTGTCCTGGATGGTGTTGTAGCTCTGGTAGTGTGCGTGCTGGGAGAGGTCGTCGTCGCTGACCTGAATGGTGTTGTAGGTTTGGTAGTGTGCGTACTGGGAGAGGTCGTCGTCGCTGACCTAAATGGTGTTGTAGCTCTGGTAGTGTGCGTGCTGTGAGAGGTCGTCGTCGCTGACCTCAATGGTGTTGTAGCTCTGGTAGTGTGCGTGCTGGGAGAGGTCGTCGTCGCTGACCTGGATGATGTTGTAGCTCTGGTAGTGTGCGTGCTATGAGAGGTCGTCGTCGCTGACCTGAATGGTGTTGTAGGTCTGGTAGTGTGCGTGCTTAGAGAGGTCGTCGTCGCTAACCTGGATGGTGTTGTAGGTCTGGTAGTGTGCGTGCTGTGAGAGGTCGTCGTCGCTGACCTCAATGGTGTTGTTGCAACTGTGGTAGTGTGCTTGCTGGGAGAGGTCGTCGTCGCTGACCTAAATGGTGTTGTTGTGACTGTGGTAGTGTGCGTACTGGGAGAGGTCGTCGTCGCTGACCTAAATGGTGTTGTTGTAACTGTGGTAGTGTGCGTACTGGGAGAGGTCGTCGTCGCTGACCTCAATGGTGTTGTAGGTTTGGTAGAGTGCGTGCTGTGAGATGTCGTCGTCGCTAACCAGGATGGTGTTGTAGGTTCGGTAGTGTGCGTGCTGTGAGAGGTCGTCGTCGCTAACCTGGATGGTGTTGTAGGTCTGGTAGTGTGCGTGCTGTGAGAGGTCGTCGTCGCTAACCTGGATGGTGTTGTAGGTCTGGTAGTGTGCGTGCTGTGAGACGTTGTCGTCGCTGACCTCAATGGTGTTGTAGGTCTGGTAGTGTGCATACTGGGAGAGGTTGTCGTCGCTGACCTAAATGGTGTTGTAGCTCTGGTAGTGTGCGTGCTGTGAGACGTCGTCGTCGCTGACCTCAATGGTGTTGTTGCAACTGTGGTAGTGTGCGTGCTGGGAGAGGTCGTCGTCGCTGTCCTGAATGGTGTTGTAGCTCTGGTAGTGTGCTTGCTGGGAGAGGTCGTCGTCGCTGACCTAAATGGTGTTGTTGTGACTGTGGTAGTGTGCGTACTGGGAGAGGTCGTCGTCGCTGACCTAAATGGTGTTGTTGTAACTGTGGTAGTGTGCGTACTGGGAGAGGTCGTCGTCGCTGACCTAAATGGTGTTGTTGTAACTGTGGTAGTGTGCGTGCTGTGAGAGGTCGTCGTCGCTAACCTGGATGGTGTTGTAGGTCTGGTAGTGTGCGTGCTGTGAGAGGTCGTCGTCGCTGACCTAAATGGTGTTGTAGCTCTGGTAGTGTGCGTGCTGTGAGAGGTTGTCGTCGCTGACCTCAATGGTGTTGTTGCAACTGTGGTAGTGTGCGTGCTGGGAGAGGTCGTCGTCGCTGTCCTGAATGGTGTTGTAGCTCTGGTAGTGTGCTTGCTGGGAGAGGTCGTCGTCGCTGACCTAAATGGTGTTGTAGCTCTGGTAGTGTGCGTGCTGTGAGAGGTCGTCGTCGCTGACCTAAATGGTGTTGTAGCTCTGGTAGTGTGCGTGCTGTGAGAGGTCGTCGTCGCTGACCTGAATGGTGTTGTAGGTTTGGTAGTGTGCGTGCTATGAGATGTCGTCGTCGCTAACCAGGATGGTGTTGTAGGTTCGGTAGTGTGCGTGCTGTGAGAGGTCGTCGTCGCTAACCTGGATGGTGTTGTAGGTCTGGTAGTGTGCGTGCTGTGAGAGGTCGTCGTCGCTAACCTGGATGGTGTTGTAGGTCTGGTAGTGTGCGTGCTGTGAGACGTTGTCGTCGCTGACCTCAATGGTGTTGTAGGTCTGGTAGTGTGCGTACTGGGAGAGGTCGTCGTCGCTGACCTAAATGGTTTTGTAGCTTTGGTAGTGTGCGTGCTGTGAGAGGTCGTCGTCGCTGACCTAAATGGTGTTGTAGCTCTGGTAGTGTGCGTGCTGTGAGAGGTCGTCGTCGCTATCCTGGATGGTGTTGTAGGTCTGGTAGTGTGCGTGCTGTGAGAGGTCGTCGTCGCTGACCTAAATGGTGTTGTAACTGTGGTAGTGTGCGTCCTGGGGAAGGTCGTCGTCGCTGACCTGGATGGTGTTGTAACTGTGGCAGTGTGCATGCTCGCTGACCTTAATGGAGTTGTTGTAGCTGTGGAAGTGTTTGTGCTTGGAGAGGTCGTCGATGCTGTTCCTAATGTTTTCGTTCTGTTTGCGGTAGTGTGTGTGCTTGTAGTGGTCGTCGACGCTGACTGTAATGATGTTGTGGCTGAGGGAAAGGGAGAGGCTGATGAGTCCCTACTTGGAGTTGATGTCGCTGTAGAGGCCGTTGTAGATTGCTTTGTAGTTACGGCCGTCGAAAGTAGTCCTAATGGTCCTGTTGACGCAGTGGCAACGTTGACGCTGGGGGTGATTGTTGTGCTCGAACTTGCTGGTGAGCCGCCGGCCTTGACAGAGTATGTGGTGAAGGTGGACGTCGTTGTAGTTTGCGGACTTGTGCTGTTCACGGCCTCGTTCTGTTTATCGGTTTCTTCTGTTGTGGATATCGTTAATCTCTCTTTTTCATCTGTGGTTCGGGTGTTTGTTGTGGACACTGTTAATGAGAAAACGAAATACAATAACAGTCACGTGGTTTTGGTAATTTTTTTCAAACCAAATGTTATAAATACACTGGACTGCGGGGCAGTGTGATAAAGTATCGTATCCTGTTTTTGGCGTCGCTGTCAGAACGAGATTATGTGACGAGAATATTGTAGTAGCGAGGACATACCCGCCCCCCCCCCCGCCACTACTTTCACTTTCAGAAGCTTTAAATAGATACATGCAGCAACATTATCAGCTAACGGGCACATTTAAAATATTCTAAATAAATAGAGACCACAGGTAGGAACAGTAAAGATGTCTCTCAAGAACTCTGGCAGCTCAGTAACGCTCAAGAACGTAGATATCCCACGTATAAGTGTGCTGGCTGAAAGTATAAAGTGGTAAATAAATTTTTCATGAAAACTTCAAGATTAGCACATACCCAAAGGAGAGAAGAAAGCACAAGCACAAAAAAGGGAATGGAAACAGATCTTTAGGGGTGGGGGGTGGGCGGAGACCAAAGGAGTGAAACTAGGACAACCAGGAGGAGCCTTACCTTCCCACAGACTTACAGGTAAAAGCGAGAAAACACTCAACCTACTCTAACAAAAATGTCTGTCATGACGACGAGAACCTTGACAGACTAAACACGTCGCAGCCCCGTGGTCGTAACACGCACGTACGCACGCACGGACACAGGACCGAAGAAGTTTTTCCTTTCCAAAACAAAATCAGAGACAGATCTTCTGTAAACTAACAGCTACTTTCCCTTTATCCTACTAATTACAACAATAATTCCCTGCTCAGCTCCTTAACACCAGCTCAGTTCATCCCAAACCTGGTCGAGGCACTTTTTTGTCTACCAGTCGTAGGGTGGGGGGAAAATCTGATGAAGCGCAGCAGGTCCGGTCTTCTGCCTGACTGAGAAGGTCCTCCACAGTAAGCAGCCTGTCCACTCCTTCACCCAGCTTTTTTTGTTTTCCACAGCATCTTCCGCCTTCCACGTAGCCTTGGAGGACCAGCAAGATGTCGGACGACATGACCGAATCACTTCAAACTCTGCCGCTTGAAGGTAGCGAGCAGAGAGTCCTGGGGATCCACCAGGCAGGTGACTAGATTGCGTATGAAGTCGTTTGTTCCTTGCTTCATGTAGGAGATTCGGAGGAATCTCCTGAACCATTTCATCTCAAACGTCTGAATCCGTCGCTCTAGTTCTGTTAACAAGATCCCCGTTTCTCAGCCGTACACCATGGCTGGCATGCGAGATTTTGGGAATTTGGGAGAGAAGCCAACGCTTCTGTTGTCCCAAATTTTGTTGTAGGGGGTCATCATCGCTGTCGCTGCTGTGATTCTGAGACTAAACTCTTCCTCACAGCCACAGTCTCTGGAAATGGTCGCGCCCAAGTACTTAAAGGATTGCATCTCTTCCAGTTGTACCCCGTTCACTCGGATGTCTGCCGCGCTAGACTTCACCTTACTCTTCTTCGTGCTGATCTTCGTCCCGTACGCACTGGCGCTGGTGGTGAGTTTGTCTGTGAGGGTGTGTAACTGCCTGTTGCTGCCCTCCGTGAACTCTACGTCGTCAGCAAAGCGGAGGTTACTGAGTGGACTCCTTCCCATCGACATGAAGATGCAGTGGTCCTGGGGTGTATCTCGCATTATCTTCTCCAGGTAGGTGTTGATTAGCACTAGGGACAACGTGCGCTCGTCGTGGGAAAGAGCTTATTGAAAAGTACCGAGCTCTTCGTGCAGAGCTTTGATGCTTACAAGACCTTCCTCCACATTTAACGAGTGCAGCACGGTCTATAGCGCCTCGTGACAAATGCCTTTCTATGGTCTCTAAAGTTATGGTACAGATCTTAACTGTAATGAAGGTGCTTCTTAATGAGGACTGGGCTATTGAAGATCTGCTCAATAGTGCTCCTGCCAACCCACAATCTGGACTGTTCCTCAGCAGGTATCTTCTCTGCCGCTGGTGTGGGGCGGCTTTGTATCACCTTCAGCATAACTTTACTTGGGTTGCTGATTAGGATGATCATGAGGTATTCTGACACTGCCTTGTGTTACCTTTCTTAGGAAGGGGGTATGGCCAGTGACTGCTTCCATTCTTGTGGTCATTGCTTGCCTGCCCAGATCTTCCAGAACAGTCTACGACAGCTTTGACATCCGAGAACAGGAGTCCCTCGCTGTCTTTGTGGAAGTTTTCTGCTGGCTCTCATCACTCCTTCCTCTTCCACGCTTTGTAGGACTTTCACGCTTCTAAAACATTTAACTCTCAGAGTGGCTTTCATGCAGGGGGTTCGTCTCGGTCTTTAAAAAATGAATTAAAAGTTGAACAAGGTCAGCTTGGTACGTGTCCTTGACACACATAGTGATCTGCCTTGATGTAGGACTTGCATCTTTCAAGGATTCACAGTTTTTAATTTTGATTTCCAGTACATCACACACATATTATAATTAGCTTTTCGTCTTTAAATTAGCTATCCTGTCAAGAATTTTACCTGCGGGTTATTCCATTTTCGAGGATTTGTGAGGACAAATAGCCGCTAAGGGAAATATGGTAACGATTACCTGAGGTTGTTAACGTACCTTGCACGTCAGTTAATATACCATAGATGGTGATTTTACTTAGCTGCCAGCCATTCGTCTGAGGATCATCAGTTTGATTAAGTCTCTTGACGATGAAGCTTTTTGTGCTCTCATCCGATAAGGTTTTCGATGTCCTTAGGAAGAGTCTAAAATCTACTTTAACAGAACCATTCCTGAAAATCAAACGAATGAGATAGAACATCAACCTCCATGCAAAATGAACAGGAAACTTTAGGAGGGAGAGTAAATTTAAGATTTAGTTATTTTGTAGCAACCTAGGTTCACTATTTTTTCTGTTCGCATTTAATCTGTAAAACGTTTTTTTCTGGCGACAATATAAAAATTAATAATTCAACTAAGTATTATTTAAAAAAAACTCAGGACAGTTTTTCCCCCAAATCTTAAGGAGCATTACAAGAATGGAAACAAAATCTAATTTCTTGGTTAAAGAAAGAAATGCTTTGGCGGTTTTCTTGAAATGCTCCAAGTTATTTTTCAATAGAAGTACACAACTAGTAACATAATAGTTGTTTCCAAAACTACAACTGTCGGTAACCGTTGACGTTCTGGCACGTCTAGACTTTTATTCAACTTTACCTCAGATTATCGACGATACAGTCCAGGTACTCTCCTAATATGTCTCCTTTGTCGAATGTTTTCTTCATCTGAAAATCACGAGGTCAAAGGGCTATGACGGATTTCCAAGAAGAAAAAGTGGAATAGTTTTTTTTAACGATGTCAGTCAGTCTGTCTGTCCGTCAGAATATAATTTAATACACTGACACATTTATGCTGTGCGTGCGTGGATGTGGACGTGTTTCCATAATGGACAATAATCCTTCCGTTTATGGTGTGTATGTGAACGTGTGTTTGCATGAGTATTTGTGTGTCTACAAGCGTGTCTATGTGTCTGTATGTGTACTGTATATGTCTGTCTGCATGCGTGTCTATGTGTATGTGTCACCATGCGTGTCTAAGTGTATGTATATGTACTGTATGTCTGTGTATGTATATGAGTGTGCATATGCGTACATGTGCGTGCATGCGTATTTGTGTGTGTGTGTGTGTGTGTGTGTGTGTGTGTAAACAAAGTACAAGGTTTACAAAAAATTCAAAAATACGATTCTGACAATTTATTCACCTGTAAACAAAATTTACTTCCGAATTCTTTGTATTGGTCTGAGGAGCGGTTGGCCATTGCTGGCTTATAGTCTTCATTGATGATCTCCACCGTCATGTTTGCAACTGCAACTAAAATGTTAAAAACTAGTGGCTTACACAGGGTACAGAGATGAGCCATAACTTCCACTTTAAACTTAAAATGACAATAAAGTCATCAAAGTTCTTACCTGTGGTTTGTAAGAAATCTGCAAAAAAAAGGAAGAAAGGTTTGAGTACATGACACTGAACGACATTCATGCTGGTAAGAACTGAGCAAAATACAATAGGTAGAACTCATGAAGACCTGTATCTCATACATTTGTTTAGAATTCACAATTCATTCGTGCCTGCAACTATGAACCAGTGATGTTGGGATGATAAAAATAGCATAAATATTTATCTTCTGTGTCTATCTGTAATAAAGGGACCAGTGAAGTAGCAAAAGAAGTCTTTACCTGTACTCTTCATGGAATCTGAAAGAAAAAAGTTCATTTTCATTAGTACAGATTAATACTAGTTAGTGCATTCAAACGCGGGTAAACTACATGAGATTTTTCAAGGTTAAAAATTCATAAGCAGCAAACAGACATTGTTCTTTTATTTTTCATATTTTTTTAAAAAGATAAAGCAGACACGTATGTAGAGACGTAGACTCTATTTTTTCATGTACTAATGCACCTAAATATTGTGATAATTAACTAGTTTTCGTTAGTTTAAGAAACTGGAAACAAACCTATTATTCTGCTAGTTAAGGAACAGTGAGCTAGAATATTTACTTTAGTGCTATTTTTAGATTTTGTGATTCCTTGTACCCTTGTACACTCAGTGAACACATCACAATTAACTGTAGTAACTAATATTAACCATTTTAATACTAAAGCGGAAATAGTCATTGTAACCAGTCTGCTCGGATAACACACTGCACGTGCATTGTCATAGCGAGAATATCATGTACCAAGAAATGCCAAGAAATCATATTTTCTTTGTTGGAGTACTTTGTTATGAATTAAATCACCCATCCTACAAAACAGGAAGGACGAGATAACAGCACCATAGCAAAAACTATGGGTCGACAGGGGGGAAGTTTGCTGCGCTTATCGGGAATTGAACCATCGCGCTCTCGGACGCCAGCGCTCTAACCATTCGGCCATCCGCTTCCCCATGATAATAAGTTATTCCCCACAGTAATAACAATCCTACAAAATCGTGTTCCAGCAACTCTTGGTCTCGCATTTGTTCGCTGTGACAGGCAATGTAGTGCAACGGCTTCAACACGAAAGTGAAGATGACTTGGACTTGCCTACCCTGTGTGCCGTCAGTGAGAAGCAGTGTCGCAGAGACTGCACTAGAAATGACAAGAATGCAGACGACAACGACCGTGAAGATGATGCAGCGACGCCTGCGCCGAGGAACTTCCGCTTTCCCTCCACTACCTAGACGACCTCTTCTGCTTCCATGTCGACCTCGATGTGAAGACAGCTCGTCCTCGACTTGTTCTTCCGGAAAGGACAGAGTGCGGATCTCGGCGCAGTATGCGAGATCGTCTGTTGTTGCGGAGGTAGAGCGGGAGGCTTCTGGTGATGATGACTGCTGGTTGCCCGACCACTCGGGTGTTGTGAATGATGTGGTTTGGGTGCCGGTCGAATCGACCTGGTAATGAGCATACAACTCTTGAATGAAGGGATAAATGATACGATAATGTTCATGACGATGCCTACCATGATAAAGCCAATGAAATCCACGTGGACATCGACAGCAATGATTTTTTATTATGCAAAACTAAACAAAAACTGTAAAGTTAAAATGTGTCTAGTAACTGAAAGCTCATGTCGTGCGAAATTCTCCTCTACTCTCCTCCTTTAAAAAAAGAAAGATCAATAAATATAATTGATTTAGCTCATCGTCGCTGCCCTTCCTACATGGCCTCTCGATAACTACCCCAGGTACATTGCGTGAATCAAATGTCAGTGTTATCACAAGCGGACTTTGCTGTCACAGAAACTGAAAATATAACTTGCAGTTCATTGATAATGGAGTGGTGTAACAATATCTACATCCTTCAACATTCAACCTTGATGCAGTAACAGTCTCACCCATGTATCGGCGAGAAGCACTACGCCCACGTTCACTTTTCCACCACCCGTACACCCATCACCACCCCTCTCCACCACCACCCCATCCCTTTTGACAAAGGTACACGACCCTTTCCTCTAATAGTTGACAGCTTCCGCAACCTAAAGACTTCGGTCTGATGGAAGTATTTTTTTGTTTGTTCAGCTTACTCCTTTAATACGAGAAATGACTGTCTATGACTCTGGTCACACCTGACTGTTTAACAGTCTCGCATAAACAAAAATTAGGAAGTTGTGTCAATGTTCGGTCCATCGGCTCACAACATAGGAGCTTCCTCTCAAAATGTCCCATTAGAGGTTTCGAGTCACTGCAGACATGTGTTGTTGCAGTCTGGTTATCTATCCAGTGGTTTCAGTAGATCCATCTAATCATCGCAATGCCATGGCCTTGTTTATAATATCACACGAGTTGTTTTCCTGACTTTTTTTTCTTGTCGAGAAAGACATCGAAATCGAGAATGTTGTTAGCGTTTTGTTGCAGTCTGGTTATCTTATCTCCTTATTAAAGGCGCAGTGAGGCGAGATTTTCTTCTAACGACAAGGTAAAAATTAAAGGTAAGACACTATTTCCACAAATCTGAGTAAATGAGTCCAGTTCCCGAGATACACGCCTATATGGTTAGTCTTTAGAACAAACTTGCACCTTTTAGACCTTTCATGAAAATATAGACCACCTTACTGCTTACTTGTGCCATAATCTTTTAACTCTTTTCTGTAAGGGGCGGTCCGTTTGCGCAACGGTTCAATACAGGGAAGGTTTGCTGTCCTGGGTTCAACTCTCGTCTCGGACACGCTGCTCCTTTTCTGCATGTGGCATTTGTTTACAAGTCTGCCTGCTTTACCATGATGTAGCCTTAGTTCCTGGATCGGCGTAAAAATGTCATTTTCTTTCTCTTTTACTCTTTTTCTATGATTTTCTACTGTTTGTTTTTTGTTGAGGAGCAAACTGAGCTTTAATGTTAATAGTTGAGCTTTTATGAGCTTTTTATACAAAACGCTCAGCTTCTATTGTTTTTATTTTTGAATGTCACATGTTGTTGCTATGTAACCTTCATGCTCTTCCATCTAGTTCTTTTGTAGTGATATAATAAATGTGAAGTTTAGCACTGCTGTCCTGAGTGTGTCCTTTAAACAGCCACCGTCACACTGTGGGGGTAGATTCATGTCTCGAGATGTCATACGCAGAAAAAAATATAAATTTATTAACATAAGGCTATGAACCATTTCTAAACATGAGATATACTCCAGCTCTCAATACTAAGCTGTTATAATAACCTCGTGATGCTAAGCTTATGGTTATTGACATGATGCATTATTGAAAACTTGTATAATACTCACAGAAGTCTGTGGGATAATAAAGTCGTTCATGAATGTTTCGTTTCCGGCCGTTTTCCTCCAAACGATCAAAGAAATGAGAGGTTTCTGATCCATGGTTCTTCTCGACGAAAGCGTGGGTCGTTGGCGACTGTTAATACACAACTCTCTTGTTTTTCACTATTGAATTGTGGTATCAGATAATAACCAAGCTTCGAGACTCTCCAAGGTTGCCATAAAAACTATTCGCTTCTTGGAAAAGATTCACATCCAAACATCCGGGTATCTGTCGCTGGCGTGATCAACACATTCGAAATTTAAATGGTCATCGTCTTGCTGGCTTTGTAGTGTTTAAGGTCTGGTGTCATCCACGCGATGGTTACAAAAATAGTTTCTAAAGTTGTATTCAGACAGCGGTAGTCACCGGAGACACGATAGGGAGGCTTCAGTAGCTCATGTGTTAATGATAAACAGTTGATCTCTGATCTCTGATGCGGCATGAGTTGATTTGGATGTTTGTTTCTTTGTCTCTCTCTCTCTGTGTGTGTGTGTGTGAGAGAGAGAGAGAGAGAGATTTTGATAATAAAAACGATCTACTCTTAATTTCATTTCAAGAGACATAAAAATAAATCCACGAACCTGCAGTTTCACTAATTCTGCTTATAAAGGTTTGGGTTGGACAAATAACACTGTTAAAGTCAAACATGGGTAGTATTACGGGTACTGCGTAATATAAATGCTTTTGTAAAGATAACACTGTTAGCAGTCCATGGAGGAGTTTTACTGATACTGATTAAAATGGTTTGGGTTGGAGGGAAGACACTAATACGCAGTCTGTGGATGGCTAGTCTCATTGACACTCCTTGAAACGGTTTGGGTTGGCGACACAGCGCTGTTAGTAATCCATGAAGAGGGAGATTTACTTACATCGTTCTTTATGATCTTGATTGGAGAGATGAGACTGTCAGAAGTAAAATAACGGAGAGATGACGCTGTGAATAATCCATGGACAGGTAGTTTCACAGATACTGCTTTATGTGTGTGTGTGTGTGTGTGTGTGTGTGTGTGTGTGTGTGTGTGTGTGTGTGTGTGTGTGTGTGTGTGATTTTAAGAAGGAGAGCGATTTGCTCCTAAATTTCACAAGAGACATACAAATAACAAAATTACAATGAACAAAAACAAAAACACGGATCAGATGTGTTGTCAATCCAGTATTTTCGTTAGGTTACTCAATCCACAGAAAATATAGAATAGTACTAATTGTTAGTTATGTAATATAAACCTCAAGTTGCCTTTAAAGCAGCGCAAAGACTTTTGAAACCATTTTTTCTCTCTCGCTGACATACACTTACATAGACCTAGACACTTCAAGTACTACTCTTACTGGGGAATTTGGGAACGCGTATAGTAGAAAAGTGTAGAGTACTGGCTTCCAAACCTAAAGGCGCGTGGTTCGATACCCATGGATAACAGTGTTACAGGGCGACCTACTTTTTTAAATCTTATTGACTGGACTTGTCAAAGTCACACTGTTGGTGGTCACTGAAGGGATAATTTGAAGAATGAATGGATAAGATGGATTGTGTTGATAACATTGACGAATATGATGAATAAGGTGAATGGCTAGGGGAGATGCGAGTGATGAATATGATGAATGACACGCAGGAACCGGTGAACAATGACACGCGAACAAAAAAATAAAAAATCAATGAGACCGAAGACGTCTGCACCATTGACTACTTGCACTTTCTCTATCAGCGATGTTTCTGTGCATGCTTTCGCACAGGTCAGAGGTCAGGTCAGCTATCAGGAGAAGTGCAGATAAATGAAGATAGATGATCTGCGCACATTGCGATCACATGGAGTGTGGGACTTTGATGTCCATATATACATCCATCCATTATGTTTGCTAGGTTACTTCAGAGAAAAAAGATTTTACCTGAGGCCATAGTTACGAAGCGAGAGTAAATCGTTTCCCCAGGGCGATATGGGAAACGCAAGGTTTTCGTAGCTACAATGACCTGGCGGACACTACTCCATGTTTAGTTACCCCAGGATATCTTTGCCACTGCCTTATTACTACAGCCACAGGAATAAACCAACACAAGCGGGGTGTGAACACCACTTTATGACTACAGAAACAAGACGCTTGTCCTTAAGTTCCCCATGTTGCCCCGGGGCACAGACTTACCTTCGCTTCATAACTACCGCCCCTGGTGGTGATTTTAGAGTATGAGGTGGGGGGGGGATTGAAAGGGGAGAAACCTGAAGTGTCTGACAAAACCCTAGACGGTAAGCGTTGGGAAAGAGCAATTGTCTCATTTGGGGATCATCATCATCATCATCATCATCATCATCGTAATGACTGTGAAGAGGAATGTGAACAACAACGACGCCGCTTATGCTTTTATTAAGTAACAATAAATAAAACGGAAAAATATAACAAAGAGTTGAAAACCAGTCTGATGTCAAATAGTCCTGATATATACATTTTTATTAATTTATTTATTATTTATACATTCTCGGTGCTTGCCCGTGTCTGTAATGTTTATTATTTCGCACCTGTCAGAGTTCTCACTTCGTGTCTATCAGGTTTAGGACCTCACGTCTGACAGGTGTGTCACCTCGTGTCTGTCAGGTTGATCACAGGCGGAATGTCAGCACAACTGTTCAAATTATTCTCATCATCATCATCATCATCATCATGTTTACATGGAGATTTTTCAACAGGAAAAAGTTCAAGCACTTTCAATAAAGAAGAAAGCATAATACAGACCTAACCTATAGAACATTTCACTCTCCTCCTTCTCGCTCACACACACACACACACACTGTCTCTCGCCCCATCTCGCATCTCACGCACACACACACACACACACACGCGCGCGCGCATGTTACTCCAGCAGACGCTAAGGACATTGAAAAGCTAAATCACTGATTTTCCAAAAAGTAACTCTTACATTAAAGAGTTATTTTCCATCATCATCATCATCATCATCATCATCATCATCATCATCATCATCATCATCATCATCATCATCATCATAATCATCATCATCATCATTTTGTAGAACATACTTCTCCGTGTGAGGGTGAGCTGTGCATGGAAGACTACAAACGATTCTACAGTTAACCATACAACAAAGAAAAAAAAAACAATAACAAACGAGGAATTGGTTGCAGACATGAACGAAGACGAGAACTTTCAGCACAAGCAGATCAAGGAGACCGACTTGGATGATAGGCTGTCACTAGCTTCAACAGGTTCGCTGAGCCGAGACCGTGAAGACATCCGTGGCACGATTATCAGTGGAACTAGAAAACAAAACCACTAGACAGAGGTCAGGGGTCATCAAGGCTGCTTGTGTCCACTCGCTCTCCAGTCATTCCTCTTTGGCATGAAACTCGGACAGCCATGGGAGTTAGCGCTTGTCATCAACATGACCACTGTCGACTTGCGGGTCGCCGGGGTCAGGGCGGAGCGTTGCTTGTCACCAGGGTTACGACGGTCCTTGGCTTCTTCGTCCTCTTCGTCGTTGTCCTGGTCTTCCCATCCCATTTATATGGAGTACTCTTCGCTCTCATTGTGCGCGTGTTTTGTATCCTCATGGAGGTTGGGGAGGTTGTAGACTTGCGGCTGGTGCTGCTTGTTAACGTCGTGAAGGTCGATGCTGTAGTCGGGAAAGCGAGTGCGCTGGTAGCAGTGTCTTGCGAGGTCGTATGGCCAACGTTGGTTGAAGTGGTCGACATCAGGCTGCTGTCAGACCTCAATCCGATGATGGACTCATCAGAAGTCGTGCTGTTTAAAGTGACTGACGTTGTCGAAGTCACACTGCTGGCCGTCGTTAAGCTCGTGGCCATGCTGCTTGCAGTCACCATGGGAGTCGTGGAGCTGGTAATTAAAACAGGCGATATTGTGCTGCTGGCTCTAAAGTCAGGTGACGTTGTGCTGCTGGTCATTAAAACACGTGGCATTGTTCTACTGGTATTAAAAGCTGTCGATGTTGTGCTGCTGGTAATGAGGGCAGGTGATGTGGTGCTGCTGGTAAGAAAGGGAGGTGAAGTTGTGGTGCTGGTAATAAAGTCAGGTGATGCTGTGCTGCTGGTACCAAAGGCAGGCGATGTTGTGCTGCTGGTAATGAAGGCAGGTGACGTTGTGCTGCTGGTAAAAAAGGCAGATGACTTTGTGCTGCTGGTAGTAAAGTTAGGTGATGTTGTACTACTGGTAATGAAGGCAGGTGATGTGCTGCTCGTAATTAAAACAGGTGACATTGTGATCCTGGTAATAAAGGCAGGTGACATTATGTTGCTGGTGATAAAGGCAGGTGACATTGTGCTGCTGGTAATTAAAACTGGCAACCTTGTGCTGCTGGTAATAAAATCAGGTGTGCTGGTAATGAACGGAGATGATGAGATCAAGCCATGGGTATTCAGTGAGAATGTAGCGGAATATCTACTGCTGACAGGAAGGTGTGTCGGTAAGACCATGCTGAAAGCTTCACTGGTCGTGCTGCTGACAGCGGTTGGGGTCAACAAAATCCCATTGTCAGTTATCACTGATCTGGAGGGTTCGCCGATACTGCTAGCTATAATTCGGAATGTCGGGATCCCGCTGTTGTCAGCAGTCGCTGAGCTTGCAGTTTCATGGATACTACTGGGAGTGACGTCTGGTTTCAACATCAGCCTTCCGGCAGTTGTCGTGATCGTAGCTGTGCTTTGTGTGCTGGGGAGAGTCACTGGGGTCGACAAGATCAGGCTGACTGTGGTCGTAGAGCTGCTAGAGAAGGTAGGTCTGATTGTACTGCTGACAGCCATCAGGGATTTTGAGATCACTCTATTTGTGATCTTTGAACTGGCAATTTCGCTGATTCCGAAACTGCTCGTTATGATGAAGGGGGTAGAGCTGGCGCTGCTTGAAGTGGTTAAACTGATAGCTTCACTGGGTGATAGCATTGTTCTTGTCGACACGAGGTTGTTGGCTGTGGCTGAGCTGGTGGTCTCACTGTGACTTTTCGCTATGGTAGGGGTTGGTGAGATCCCGTTGTTAATAGTTCTTACAGCAGTAGTTTCGTTGGTACTAATCTTACTTGTACCGACTGTTGGTCTTAAGCTCACCTTGCTGGCAGCCGTTGAGCTGCTTAGTAGACTGGTAGTAGTAAGAGTGACTAGGGTTGGCAAGATCATGCTGCTGGTAGCTGCTGAGGTGCTGGCACTTGTGCTGTCGACAGTGATTAGGACTGGCAAGATGACGCTGTTGGTCGTCACTGAGTCACTGGCATTTTCGATGCTGCTGCTCTTGATGGGTGTGATACTGTCGCTGCCAGCAGTCACAGAGCTGGTATTCTGACTGTTAGAACTTGTTACAACTGCGGAGGTCAGGCTCACTTCGTTCAGTGTCGTCGGGTTAATGGTGATGTGGACTGGTGAACTCGTGCTCTTGGAAATCGCTGAACCGCTTGTGGAGGGATTCAGAACTGAACTGCCGACAATCGCGATGGTGGTGGAGATGATACTAATGGTGTTCGTTAAGTAGGCAGTTTCACTAATGCTTCTGATTATTGAGGAGGTTATCGAAATCACGTTGCTAGACGTCCGTGAAGAGGTTGTTTCACTGATACTGCTGACGACTGGTGTTGGAGAGATATCGCTTCTAGTGGTCCATACAGGGGCAATATCACTGATTCTGCTAACTGTGATTGGCCTTTCAGAAATCCCGTTGCTCGATGTAATAGTTTCACTGACGGCTGGGATCGAACTGTTAGTAGTCAATGAAATGGTAGTTTCACTGATACTGTTTATAAATGTTTGGGATGGAAGGATGGCACTGTCAGAAGTGAACGCATGCGTTGTGTTGCTGATGCTGCCTATAATGATTTGGGCTGAAGATATTACTCCGTTACTAGTCCGTGATGGAACATTTTCACTGACAGTCTTGGTTCGGGATGGAGATATGACAATGTCAGAAGTTAACAAAGGGGTTGTGTGGCTAATACTGTCCATAATAGTTTGAGTTGAAAAGATGCTGCTGCTAGTAGTCGATGATGGAATAGTTTCACTGACACTGCTTATAATGGTTTGGGATGAAGAGACGGCACTGTCAGACGTGAAGGAAGGTGTTGTGTTACTGATACTACCTACGATGGTTTGAGCTGGAGAGATGGCTCTGCTCTTAGTCCATGATGGAGGAGTTTCACTGACACTACTTGCAATGATTTGGTTAGGAGAGATGACGATGTTAGTAGTCCGTGATAAAGTGGTTTCACTGACACTGCTTATGATGGTTTGGGTTGGAGATATGACAATGTCAGAAGTTAACGAATGGGTTGTGTGACTGATACTGCCTATAGTGGTTTCGGTTAGAGAGATGACGCTGTTAATAGTCGATGATGGAGTAGTTTGACTGGCTCGGCTAATAATTGTTTGAGGTAGAGAGATGACACTGTCAGAAGTAAAGGAAGGAGCTGTGTTGCTGATACTGCTTATAACGGTTTGGGTTAGAAAGATGGCGCTGTTAGTAGTCCATGATGGAGTAGTTTCACTTGCACTACTTTTAATGATCTGGGTTGGAGAGATGTCGCTTTTAGTATTCAATGAACGGGTAGTTTCACTGCTTATAATAGGCTGGGTTGAAGAAATTACACTGTTAAAAGGAAATGAAGGAGCTTTGTAACTGATAGTGTCTATGACTGTCTGGGCTGGGGAGATGACTCTGTTAGCAGTCGATACAAATGTAGTTTCACTGACATCCCTTATAACGTTTTGGGATGAAGAGATGATGCTTGTACCAGTCCACAATGGGGTAGTTTTACCTATACTGCTTGGAATAGTTTGGGTTGGAGAGATGACACTGCTAGTAGTCGGTGGATGGCTAGTCTCATCAATACTGCCTATAATTGTGTGTGTTTTAGTGATGATGTTGCTAGTAGTCCAGGAAGGGAGAGTTCCAGTGACACTGCTTGTTATGTTTGGTGCTGGAGAGCTGACGGTGATAGTAATCCTTGAAAGGCCAGTTTTATTGAAACTGCTCATACTTGTTTGGGTTGGAGAAATGACGATAGTCGATGATAGAGTAGTTTCACCGACATTGCTTATAATGGTTTGGGATGGAGAGATGACACTGTCAGAAGAGAACAAAGACTTTGTGTTACTAATGCTGCCTATGATAGGTCGAGTTGGAGAAACGATGCTGGTAGTCCATGATGGAGTAGTTTCAATGACACTGCTTGTGATGGGTTGGGGTTGAGAGATGGCTCTGTTAGTAATCCATGAACGGGTAGTTTCACTGATACTTGCGCTGCTACTGAAGGTCGTTAAGTTCGTGGTCGTCAAATGTTTACTTACATTGTCTGTAATAGTGATTGTTGCTGCCAAGATTACGATGTTGGCAGTTGTTGAACTTTGACTTGTCTTGGTTGTGCTGCTGACAGCGTATGTTGCTGGTAAGAGGTTGCTGTTGCTTGTAGTTGCTGATATGACAGTATCTTTGTTTGTGATGGATCTTGTATCGCCAAAACTGCTTGTGGTTGAGGTTGAGGTTGACAGGCTGATTGTCATGGCAGTGGCGGAGAACGATTCTGTAGTACTGGCGCCTTGAATGGGGGTGAAGCTCGAGTTGCCTATGATTGATCCTTTGGAAAAAGGAAAATAATAAGAATTACTAATTTCTTCTAGAATCTAAATGGACTCTTTTGGTAATTTTTTTATTTTTATTTTTTTTTTTTGGGGGGGGGGTGTAGAAACGTATCTTAAATCCTTTTTGGATTCTTGGAGATGAGTGGAAGTCACTCAGCGCAGCATAGAGTCAGAATGAGCTACATAAACATCAGTATGCTTTTTAGTGATTTGCAGCATTATATGTGCTTGTCACTGAATGAAATGATTCTGTTAGATGAGCAGACTCTCAACATGGGTACCCCTAAGGGATGTGCGCTTTCCCCCATCCAATTGTCTGTAT
Source organism: Marisa cornuarietis (assembly GCA_004794655.1). NCBI lineage: Eukaryota > Metazoa > Mollusca > Gastropoda > Architaenioglossa > Ampullariidae > Marisa > Marisa cornuarietis. The sequence continues at coordinate 3,807,120 of SMMW01000546.1, read as the reverse complement.
ATACAAATGAGATTTCCATACACAATGTTACTCTCAAACTTGTGAAGTTTGCAGATGACATGGCTCTTGTGGCCTGCCTCAGAGATGAGAAGTCCCTGTCATAGTACCTGTCCTGTGTGGGGGAACTAAAGGACTGGTTTGACCCCAGCTTTCTGGAGCTGAACGTTGAAAAAATGGAGAAGATGGCCTTTGGGAAAGCACATGATGGAAGAAATGGCACTGCCTCTCTCTCCCCACCAATTCAAATTAAAGGACAGCAAGTGCAGTGATAGACGGAAGGCTCTCCGTTAGTGATCACGCGAATCAAGTGTACAAAAGGTCCCGGCAAACACTGCACCTTTTGAGAAAACTCTGCAGCTTTATCATCAGCTCTGGAGTGCTGGAAACTGTCTACAGGTCCCTTGTTGGGAGCATTCTTATATTTAACATCGCCGCCTGGTATGGTCACCTCCTCGTCAAAGACAAGGTAAGGCTGTCCAGAGTCATCCACCAGGCAAATAAAATTATTGGTACAACACAGCTGCCACTTTCTGACTTGTACCTTCATGCAGTCAGAAAGATTGCATATAACATCATCTCAGACCACTTCTTCTTCTTCTTCTTCTTCTTCTTCTTCTTCTTCTTCTTCTTCTTCTTCTTCTTCTTCTTCTTCTTCTTCTTCTTATTCCTTTTCGCCCCCAGTGGAGCATAGGGTTGCAACTACACCACGCCAGCGAACCCGGTTCTGGGCCTCCCTCCCCAGTTGGGTCCATGTCATTCCAGCTGCCTCCGCCTTGCCGTGGACCGATCTTCTCCACGTCTGTCTGGGTCTCCCAACCCTGCGTCTCCCCTGTGGGTTCCAGTCCAGAGCTTGTCGTGTTAGATTTTCGGCCGGCTTTCGCAGGGTGTGGCCGATCCAGCCCCACTTTCGCTTCTTGATGTCTTGGCTGGCAGGTTTCTGGTTGGCTCTCTCCCACAAGTATGCATTGGAGATTCTCTCGGGCCATCTGATGTTGAAAATGTGCCGCAGACATCTGTTTATGAATGTTTGAATCTTCCTGGTGATGTTGTTTGTTACACGCCATGTCTCAGACCCATATAGAAGGACAGATTTTACGTTCGTATGAAAGATGCGGATCTTGGTATGTTGAGATAGCGCCTTGGAATTCCAGATGGGTCGCAGGATGTGGAATGCTTGCCTGGCTTTATTTATTCTGCTTCTTACATCTTCATCAGCACCTCCATCCTTGGTGACTATGCTGCCTAGGTAGGTGAAGCGGTCAATCTCTGTAATACATTCCCCCTGTAGCTGAAGTGGGGCTTCTTGCTTGTTGTTGATCCGCATTACCTCTGTCTTCTTGATGTTGATTGTCAGGCCAGTTGTCGCTGCTTCTTCTGAGAGCCGAGTGAGCTTTGTCTGTGCATGTTGTTGCTTGTGGGACAGCAGGCTGATGTCGTCTGCAAAGTTGAGATCCTCAAGTTGCATGGCAAAGGTCCATTGAATGCCTGTGTTGCTGTTAGAGGTTGTTCTTCTCATGATCCAGTCTATGACGATCAGGAAGATTGTCGGCGAGAGCATGCAACCTTGCCTTACTCCAGTCCATCTCAGACCACGCACACCTTCATCCCAAATTTCAGCTGACGTCATCTATCTCTTCGTTACTGACCAAAGGGCGCAACTGCTGTACAGGGACCAGAAACACACTTCGCCACTGTGTGCTCGCTACCTGATTAAGGTGAAGCAAACAGCTAGAATGTTAATACTTTCCAAACATTTTAACTGACAGCTACACCTTAACCATTCTGGCCAGTGACTGGAGACATCGTATGAACCTGGTTCCTAACCATCAAGTTTCGCCATCTTTCTCGATTTCAAGAAAATAGTTCCCGGTATCTTGTGGCTGAGTTCTGTCCAAAGCGCTATACATAAAAGTAAACGAGCAAAGCATTTTGCACTTTCCGTTGCTATGAAACCATGTATCCGTCCATCCACGCACCATTACGACAACTAATCTAATCAAGAGTGCAATGTCTAAAAATACTGTGACAATGACCCATCTTCAGACCTGCCTACCGTGTGAGCTTAAGGTAAGGAGCACTCCGGTGGCAACTGCGGTGGAAATGACCAGAAAGCAGACGACAACGGCCAAGACAATGAGGCAGCGACGCATGCGCAATGGGCTTGTTGTTTCTCCTTTGTCCAAACATTGTCCTCCACCTGAAAAACGACCTCGCCTTGTAGAGGGCGCGATTGTGACCACTCCTTCTGCAAATTGTAGAGTCTCGACTTCAGCGCAGTCTCTGAGATTGATGGGAAATTCTGAGCTCAAAGGGTCCGTCTCTGGTTCCGTTGCGGCTGATGACTGAGTGCTGAAAAATTGTGTCCATGTTGTCAATGAAGTTGTCTGGGTGCCCGTCTTAGATATCTGAAACGCACAGAAGTCGCTTGCTTTCAGAAATTGTATTGCTGAATGGACGCGAGATAAATTAATGAATTCAGGACGATGGCGAGGATTACAACAATATTGGCGAAACTTATTTTATAAAGTGAAGATAACAATAATTTTTTAAAGAAGCTCAAAGTCGTAAGCCAGTGTATTCAAGGTGACGTAGCAATTTTGTATTCGGGGAGGTAATTTTATTTTTGTTTTATTTTCGCTCGTTAAAGCTCGTACAAGCACTCCAGGATTGTATTCGTCGGCTTTCTTGTGCTGCCACCTGTTTCCTAGTATTTCCTCTATAAGCCGTTTACTTTCTTCCTCCAGAAAGCTGGAGAGGCTCCCTACTTTCTTCTTACCTGCTGCCTCTTACATCGCTTGTTACAGGTGGCCTTACAAACTTCCTCTTTCTTTATCGGCTTCATCTACTTGTTGAAAGGTCAGATTACTCGTCCTCGCATATACTTCTTTCATTATCATGTGAGTGATGCTTTTTAAAAAAAATTCTATATCGGCTTCATCCACTTGTAAAGTTGGGGAGGCCCCCTGCTTTCTTCTCATTCGCTACCTCTTACATCGCAGCCAGTTATCTTAGCCTTGTCACAGCTGGACTTTGTTATACTCTTCCTGTTTTCATATCAGCTTCATCTACTTGTTGAAAGATTAGATTACTCGTCCTCACATGTTCTTTCTTCTTTGTCGTGTGCGGGATTCCCTGTTTGTGAAGAGAAAGCAGTGCAGTGTTCCTAGAAATTGTTCACCGGGGGTGGGGGGTGGGGGGAGACTAGCAGACAATAAACACTGATTGACAGAGAGTCACATGCACGAGCAGAGACAGGCTCAAGCAAATCACTACACAGCCCTTTATCAAACATCGCCAGTTATCAATGAATGGCAAGAAAACACTCATCAACTGCCTTCTATCAAGCATCACCACGTATGTATGAAGGGTAGGATGACACTGAAAGTCCCGATAAGTGACTACTGTGATGCAACTGTCAAACTGCCGCTCTCTCACTTTCCTGTGTGTGTGTGTGTGCGCACGCGCGTGTGTGAATGTGTGAGGGTGCGCGCGCGTGCGTTCTTGTGTGTTTGTCTGTGTACATACTTGTGTCTGCGAGCGTGCATGTGTTCCTGTGTGTTTTGTGTGTACGTGTACATGTAAATGCGTGAGTGCGTGTCTATGTGTAGTGTGTACACATGCCTGGGAATGTACGTGGCTGTGTATACGTGTGTATGTGTCTATGCATATGTGTATGTGTGTGAGTGTGTCAGCACGTGTGGATTAGCTTTCTAAATGTAGCTTAATAATTTATTTCCATAGTAATGCAAATGCCCACACACACACACGCAGAGAAAAAAAGCAGAATGACAAGAAAGAGAAAGATAAAAAGTAACATAGTGACAGGCACGGAGAGAGCGGGAAAGAGAAAATTAGGAAAAGAGACATCACAGGCACTGTCGAGGGGGTTCAACGTTAGTCTCTATATTTGATATTGTCTTCACGACTCATCAGCCTCACAAAGTTATGTCTAGAAACTTAGGTTTAGATGGGAGATGCCAAGGCTCATGTAACCCTGCCTTCAGCTCTGCGAAAAAAAATGAGTAAAATGCGAGAAATGTGAAAAATGTGTAAAATGCGAAAAATGCGTACAATATGAAAATGTGTAAAATTTGTTAAATGTGTTTCCTCGATGACAAATCTGTGTTCTGCAATACCTGTCCTCTCAAAAATAATGCCAACCACGCAACACTACAATGTTAAAAAATTAATTACATCATGTTAGGGATATGTTTGTAACAAAGGGGGTCGTTGAAAACTTATAATACTCACAGAAACACGTGGGATAACAAATGTCTTCATAAAGTCTTCAGTTTTTATAGTTTCCACCCACTTGGGCGAAAACGTCTGTGACTTTTGACCTTTCATTCTTCTCTCTGATGATACCCGTTTCCTAGGCTATGATGGTGCGGAATTATCTTGGTGCACAACTGTCTGACAAACATGGCAATGCTCAGTTAGAGCCACCCTTTCATATTTAAGATGGCCAGTTGCTGAAGATAACGAAAAGAGAGTAGGATAAGTTGCTTGGGAAGGCTTCACATCCAAACTAACTGTTCATAAGTTATTTGCCAGTGACAAGCTCGAGACATTCGAAGAGAAAAAAATTCAAAGTTTTTGTCCTAAAAGCATCTGTCACTATCCTGCGGGCTCAGTTGCGTGAAAGATGTTGTCGGAACCGTGATGACGAATCCAATTCAGACGAGGGTCGATGGGGAGAAGTCATTATATATGCAACTGATCGTTGGCTAAAAATACTTTCTTAAACTCTTCATAAGATACGACTATCGGTAGTTGCGCAATGAGGAAGCAGTATATCTTCACAGTTAACTCTGACCTCTAGATATGGCTAGCAAAGTAAAGACATAAGCAACTTGAACAACAAATGCCTTTCTGCAGCTTGTGCTTGTCCTAACTGATTACACCTACTATTTCATGAAACAGCTCGTTGTTAAAATGTTAAATCCACTATTTATCCAACAGAACATCAGAACCTAAAGACAATAAATCCATTATTTGTCGGACGTTTATAAGCCTAATAAATAACCTATTTAATTAGAATTTTTTTATTGCACATTCATAACACTAATACCCGTAGATATTTTTGTATTTTAAAAGTGGAACACGGCTTTTGAGAATTTAAATTAACTTCTATAAACCGACAAGCGCGGCGTCTTAAAACCTCTGCGATTTCTTTTTCACTGCGTTTTACTGCTTTAGTCTTCACAGTTCTTATTAGCACAGTTCGTTTTACTGCTTTAGTTTACACAGTTCCTATTAATCCAGCTTTCCTTTTACTGCTTTAGTGTACACAGTTCCCATTAACACATATTTCTTTTCTGAATTATTTGATAATTTTCGAGTGTCATATTTACACAGTAATCACAGACATATAATCTCTGAAATATTTAAAACCTTTGAATAGTCATGTACATTGTTTTTGGCATGAGATAGCCTTAGTTGCTGACTTGGCATAAAACAACAATTAACTAATTAAATAACTGAAATATTAAAGGATTTCGTGCTTCAGTCCTTTAATATCTTCCTTTCTGCAAAAGGATATATTTTAAACTGATGGTGACCTGGCACGTGCATAACTGTAAGGACGTGCGTGAGAAATAACCCTGGCTACACAAGCGACCTTTCGTCTGTCCATTACTTTTGGTGGCTTCAGAGGATGGCGAGAGTGTGATCACAGTCTTGGGAATTTACATGATTGAAATTTGTATGAAAGCATTCATCAAGTAAGGTTCAATGTAAAAGTTTTAAAACTATTTCCCGAAGAAACTTTCATTGTTAAGTAAGAATTGTCTTCATAAGAATGTAATAATAATGTAGAAAGATATCTTGATTTAAAAAATAGTTCTAGCTTAGAGATGTTCAGAACTGTTATCTTGTGCAGGTTGAAAACGCAGAGAGAATTATTTGTTCTTCTTCGTCGGAGTTGACATACAAACAGAAAAAGAGAGTTCCGTCACTTGTCTCCTCTTTGGGCTGTGGAATCAAAAGCAGGTGTCAAGATGTAGTGACTGTCAACAGTGATAACTGGATGCAAAAGGTCTGTGGGCTTCTTTTTATATGTCATTGTGTACAATTATCAGTCAAAATAAAATAAAATAGTTATAAAAATATTTCTTGAATTCTTGTCTATGTGAGTACATAAATAACGCAGTAAATTCTATTTATACGTTTTGGATATAAATTATTTTTCTTTTTCTAGTTATATTTATATCAAAGATAAACTTTAAAGAAAATTAAAAAAATTAAATAAACATATTAGTGAGGGAAGAGAAGTTTTAAAACCACAAGTTTTCGACTTATACATGGTATTCATACATAAAGTCTTGGAATTTTGTTTGTCGTGATTGACAACATATGTCCATAGAGGATTGGGCAATGTATACATGAATATGTTGACATGTTTATCTGTAAACCTGTTTTTAGTGTGTGATACATCATTATCTGAGTTTGTCCTGTTGTCATGTCAACTCCTTCTGGCCAGCCAATCTCCATTCGTAATATAAAAAGACAGCATCGTTTAAGTCCTTTCTCTTCATAGTGTTTAAATATTAAGGATTACTTTATTGTTTTCTTTCACATAGAAAATGGATTCATTTCCAATATGTTGGAAGTAATTAATTAAAACAAGGATTTATTCATTCATCGATAGCCCTTTCTTTATATAACAAACGTCAAAGGACGAAATCAATGCCTTAAATAGTTTCATAGACATAAAGTTTTATCCACTTTTACCTGTGCTGCTCTATTTTTAAGTTGGCTCTCAATGTACTAAAACTGGAGGTAAGCTCGCTCATTAACCAAACATCGTTTAAAGTTAGCGTTCTTCTTTTATAACTGTTTAAAAAAAAAGTTGTACTCTAAAACGAGTAAGTGTCATGCAAGTCTTTCAAACCAAATGACCGATGCATGATGTCTCTTTTCAAATATGTACTTTCAGATGCCAAATTTTTTTGTAAAATTTATAGTTTAATATTCTTTAATAGATTATTACTATTCGAAAGATAATATTTTCTTGCCATCTATCGGCAGACTACTTTCCCGACGGACCTTGAGAACACGTGGTGAGAAGGTTGGTCAGTACAGCCAGCAGGCTGGTGGTGACTACCTATACATCAGTTCTCCGGATCTGCTGAAAAATTCACTTATATCTTGTCCACCAAGCTGCCACTTCTGTCTGCCAAAAGTAAGTTTGAAGTTTCCTCCTTCTGTGTCTACTTTATACGATAATCAACTGATTATTTATGTCACATCTCTTTATGCGTCTGTTTGTTTTGTTTTGTTTTTGTTTTTTTTTTTTTGTTTTTTTTTTGGGGGGGGCATGCTTCGACAAAACTAGGAATCGTTAATAATGTTGTTTAATTGCCCCATTGAGGAATTCGTTAATTAAGTGAACCATAGTCTCATTTTCTAAACTAATCGTTAACATTCGTGCAAAGAAACGAGGAAGTTTGACAGCAGTCAGATGTCCCAACCTGTTTACTCACGTGAAACCGTCGCTGTATTCACTCATCACGTGCTAACCAGCGTCGTCCTGACAAGTACCACGTGTTACTAACATTTTCAATGTTTCAAGATAGCAACGCAAACGCACGCATCAAGAAACCTCATGTCAACAGCTGGAGAAGACAGAAATTCTTCCCAGTACAAGGACGAGTTTGAAATGTGAGTTTGGTTTAGGAAAAAGAAAGTTGAACACGTGGCTGATAAAGTTTGACGATGGCGGGCCGAATTTTACTTTGTTTTCAAAATCAGTTATATATATATATATATAATTTCACTAGTTTATCAGCAAAGGAGGTATGAGTTGTGATATTTTAATGTTTTAAAGAAAAATTTAGGTTAACATGTATGTATGTTTAACAACTCTGTTTAAATCCTGCTTGATACTTTCTAATGTTATTGTTTTCTTTCATCTGCTCTTGCAATCTACATTTTTCTCTTTAAATTCATAGAATTTACTACCAACATCATCTTATATAATTGGTTTATCTTTGTTTTCTCCCTTTCTGTAGGTCTGTGGTCTCTAGGCCTCTGTCAATTGATCCATCTCTCTCTCTCTCTCTTTCTCCTGTCAGGATACTTACAAACACAGAGAGAGGCATGGGCGCTGCGGTTGTTGTCGTTTCACACGATCTATGGCTTCTCTTCCATCCTCCCCACACCCACGCTATTAAAATTTAATTACACCTCCATGTGCTTAGTACATTATAAATCAATCCTTTCACCTGGGCTTGCTTATTTATTTTATTAATCATTATTTTGACAGAAGATGCACACCACTAAAACACCACCGCCCGTCGACTCAAACGTCCCTGACGGCGTCCATTTTGTTGTCACCTGTTTGCGGCGCCTAAGATTCTCACCTCTGACCAAGGGAGCAAAAAATGGCGGCCGGCTGCCTTACGTGTTCTTACCTCATGTTAGATTTCTGGAACCCGCAAGGACAACCTGCTCGCCGGGACTGGGTTCCGACACCCTGTCCATGGATCTCGTCGTCATGGCGATGGCACGTGGCAGCCAAGACTTCCTCCAGAAACGTGTCCAGGGTGCGGTGGCCTCCTCTATCCATCGCACGATGCCTCCATATGTTCTGCGCAAGAAAAAAATCAACGTAGAGGCTTGCAGAGGCTTAAAGAGACCGTCCTTATAAAATAGACCAGTCATATCAATGGTAAGCAGTTTCTTTTAATTTTCTTTGCGATCGGTGGGAGAGGGCTGATCTGACAGCCAAACCTCCCTGCGCCTTCCCTTGTTTGACTGCTTCCTTATGTCAGTACTTGAGAGAAGAAACTGTCCTTTAGGAATTTGATGGATACAGCATAGGCATAGGCACACAACTACGCACATAAATACAATTCTAAAATGTCTGTTGTGCAGAAAAGATGTTGAATGGTCGATGGGTGAGAAACACGAAGCGAAGCTAGGTAAAGGCTACCCAGCCTGTTACGGGTAATTATCTAGCATCCTGTGAGCAACTGTCCACCATGTATGACTATTGTCCTCAAGCTCTTCAAACTTATTAGTTGACATTTCTTACCACTCACCCTTTGGCCACTTGACGGTAAGCTTAATATTTTAAATTATAAAATCGTGGGCTTGTTTTGTAAGTTATAACAAACGACTGACTTTTTTATTTGTCCTTTTCACACTTTTGTAGTTGTAGACAAATGTTAGAGATCGCACATAGATGAAGTGTATTTATATAGGAGCGGCACTCCTTCGTTCCCTAATCATCTGTAACTTTAGATAACTAAAGTCTGAAAAGCATGTGTGGTTAGTTGGGTATTTCATTTATCAACTGTCCGTCGGAATCCCTTAATAACGATGCATTTATTTTATTCCTTTGCAGATGAGAACACACGCGACATGGCAAATAGGGTTTAGATATTAAATACCTTTGTTTAGTATCGTTTCGGCTCAAAACAAGGTTCAAACAAGCTTTTTACTTACAATCGTGTCGGCTCTTGAAGCCGCCAAATTTCAAACTCTTTTGCGGGAAAACAACAAACTGGTTCTAATCTGAACGTAGCTGTGTTTCACACGCGATTGTAAGTAAAAGATTGTTATCAAACCCAACATTTTGTGCGGGAACTGACTCAGAAACAATCATTGACACACAACCTGCCATTTCACACGCCACGACGTATTTACTAATAAAGTTTTCTTGTCTTCTATTGGTTGAGGCTGTGGTAAAATGTTCTCGCCTCGATGATGTTGACCTTTTACCGAAAAGAATATAATTAATGTTTGTAGGCGTGTATCTAAAGAACAGAAGGGAGCTTTGAGGTAAAAGTATCGTGCAAAAACCTTTACTCGGCGGCCTTTATAACAAGAATAGCTTTCTAATGATCCATAAAATTTGAATAACACAGTTAAAATGAATAGAACTGTCGTAGGTCAATGTATGTTTAAAAAATACGATAGTTTGACAGTAGTTTAAGCATTAATTGATTGATTGATTTTTTATTTCGACAGGAATGAACGCATTGGACCCATCAGCGTCAGCCGACTGCAAGACCGTCGACTGCCCCGTCTGCAGTGAAATGTTTAAGGAGCCCAAGATCATCCCCTGTGGACATGTGATCTGTCGGTTGTGTCTTGTCTTGTGGCTAAAGGCGCGAGACATGCAGGCCGGATGTCCTCTATGCCGTTATCCAATCTTCGATCTGCGAATACCCGGCTACCCGATCAGAGTGATCGCCGAAACGGTGGCCGACAATTTGCCCACAGACCTGGACATCAAGGCAGCTGCACGTGACAGGCAGGTAACACCTGAAACGTGCCTCGGGTGTGCGGGGCTCATCTGCCCTGTGCGCAACACCCCGAGCCCGCTCTGCCCAGGAAGCCAAGATCCCCAGGAAACTGTCCGGCGCGAGGCAGCCTCTAGAGCATCCTTGGAGGCGCTGTCGGCAAAGGTTGAGGAGATGGTGCATCAGACATTTAAGATGCAGGTATTTCTAAAGGACACGGAGGAGGAGTTCCGCAGTCAAGTGGCTCTGAACAACACCGTGGCACAGATGAAAGTCCAGGCTGTGGACTTGGTCTTAAGGGTCCAGAGCCAGGTAGCGGAACTGAGGACTGTGTTGATCACTCATAAGCATCTGTTTGAGCGTCTCCAAGCAAGCCGGGAATCTGTCGTAACCATCTCCATGACAGAGCCCATGAAAGACAGGGTAAATTTTCTGATGAGGAGGCTGAAGAATCTCCAGCAAGGGTACCTTGAAGAATCAAGGAAACTGTGCGAGTCGGCGAGAAGGTAATTTTAATCAACTTTGTCAAGAATTCCTCGTTCATTCCATTTCATCTTTTCCTCCCTTTCCATGATGTATATTTTCACACACATCTGTACATAGGTATGTCTGTAGTCTGTGTCTAGGGAAAGATTGTGTGTGTGAAGCAGCGAGCAATTCATATGATTGTAACGTTCTAAGCTACATTGTGTGTGTGTGTGTGTGTGTGTGTGTGTGTGTGTGTGTGTGTGTGTGCCAGCACGCGCGAGAGAAGCTGTCTAATTATTATTGTCACCATCATTTTAATGAATACTTTACTGTGTGTGAATTTTTACATCCCTTATTATTTTATCTTGTGTATATACAAATCTGTACGTTGATATCCTACTATATTTGTGTGCGTGCGTGCGTGCGTGCGTGCGTGCGTGCGTGCGTGCGTGCGTGCGTGTGTGTGTGTGTGTGTGTGTGTGTGTGAGAGAGAGAAGAGAATGTAGATCAATTTCTTAATATGCGTTTGAAGCGGCTCTTAGATTAGCGAACGGTCCATGAGATAACATTCTAAGATGCAACGTGCGGGCTTGTTGGGCACATGCGTGCATCTGTGTGTGTGTGCGCGCGCGCATCTGTACTTAGACATGGAACGTTAATAAATATGTGAGAACCATATTTGACTGATATCATTTATTTCTTTAGTTTCTGGTTCGAGTTCCGATGTATTCTGTACTTTGATAGTCAATACTCGAGTGGCGTATGTGATATGAAGCACAGATAACTCGTGTCTCCTCTTGCGATAACGTTTTGCAGTTGCTTCCCTTAGAACACATGGCACCACATGTTCTCAATCCTTTCAAGAAATTGTGCTTCGCTCACTCGTATATTAATCCAGTACCTCACCTGTATGATTGCTTGGACATGAAAAATATGGTTCATTTGAAATTTTTTAAGTGATGTTCAGAAACCGTAAAGATGAATTCTTCTAAAGTTCAGTGTTCAACGCCCCTAGAGAAAGAACAGAATTCTCAGGAAATGGAACCTTGCCACTCCTCTCCTTCGTTCTCAGAACTTTCTATCCATTCGTTCTTGCATTCAGTACAAACTTTATGTGGTGTGTTTTAATATCTTTGCAGGCTCTGGCTATTTCTCTGAACTTTTCTTCCCCTCCATCCCAGACAGACTACCCGACCTTAGTCACACTCTATCTCTGTCACCAGGCTAACCGCATATGGTCACCGGATTTTCAGTTACCGTGCTGGGAAACAGTGAAAGTTTCTATCCTTCCATGTTCACCATCTACCTACCGTCGAATTATTTAAACGTGCACTAAGAACACATCTGTACCACTAACATTACTCCTGCCACGAATCAACAAAGTTGTGGATAGTCGTGGTTATTGTCCGCCTGCTCGTCTTTCTCTGTAGATGTTTGACACTCTTTATCCTGACAACTAATTTGTTCCCTGATTTTTCTTTGTGTTTTCTTGATTTGTCTTTATTACTCGTCTTCGTGGTTGTTTCTCCTTTCGTTCTTCTGTCCATGTCTTCTACTTGTCTTAAATGCTAAGACCATGCTCCTTCCTGTGTGCGCGATATAAAGCTAGCAAGCAAGTAAGCAAGCAAGCAAGCATCAGATTTTATAATCAAACGAGTCTAATAAAAAATGGAGTAACAAGACTTATAACAGAAGAAGAAATTATGGCGAACATTGAAGGGTAGGGAGATGCGAGAGAAAGAGCTTCAGTACATTGTAATCAGCAACGCCTCCTCTCTCACTTCGCTCATTTTTTCCCCAAGAACAGTAGATTTTTTAGAATATGTATTAAAACTGGTTTAATCATATATAAACGACTATTCCGATACCCGGTGTTTTGTTTATGCCAAAAGGTAGAAGCTACTTAAAGTTATATAGCGATTTGGGCTTCTGTACCTAAAAGAATCAAACGAAGTAGAAAATAAACGGTTTATTCCGGTTCATTCCGCTTCTGCAAATTTCACGAGAAAATAGAAATTGTCTTAAAAAAGAGATTTGATGGATGGAGTGAATGAGAGATTAATGTGCATAACGCGCGCGCGCGCGCGCGCACACACACACACACACACAGTCGTATAAATATACATTTTTATATACATCTACACACATTACATGAGCAGTTAAACCGTACGAAAGCTATATTCGTTTGGACGAGCATTTATTTGTGTGCCAGTGCGTGCGGCGGTGTAGTAGCTAACACGCTCGTTTGTCAACACAGCAGAGAGATTTTAAAGGCCAACTACAGTTTTAGCCACGGACGTTCATTCACTTGATAAGTGTCTCTCATTCGTTACCTCTTCGCTCTATCATAGGAGTGACCAATCGTAACAAACCCTATAAACAAAGTGCTTTCGCTTCCGTTTCTTGTCAAAATGGCGGATCTTCCTAACGTAGAAAATTTTTTAGAAGTGAGTAATTAAGTTTTTCTCTCATCAGAACCGTGTTAAAGAAGATTGATTGCAAAATAAACACTTTTTTCAGTAAAATGTATTCTGTTTATAGAAAACGCATTTAGATTTTTCGACAATTTTATAAAATAAAAACATCGTCACAACAGATGCTATTGATTTGTTTTACCACTAACAATTAAAAAAACACTGTCCTTTGCGCAACACCCCGAGCCCGCTCTGCCCAGGAAGCCAAGATCCCCAGGAAACTGTCCGGCGCGAGGCAGCCTCTAGAGCCGCGGTTCTCAACCTGGGGGGCGCGCCCCCCAAGGGGGGCGCAAGCTGCTGAAAAGGGGGCCGCAAAGGCGGTCATTTTCTCATATCTCATATAGGTATTAGTGGCTATGGGAGGCGCGCGGACGTACCTTTATTCGTCTGGGGGGGCGTCACAAGTAAAAGGTTGAGAAACGCTGCTCTAGAGCATCCTTGGAGGCGCTGTCAACAAAGGTTGAGGAGATGGTGCATCAGACATTTAAGATGCAGGCATATCTTAAGGGCACAGAGGAGGAGTTCCGCAGTCAAGTGGCTCTGAACAATACCGTGGCCCAAATGAAAGTCCAGGCTGTGGACTTGGTCTTAAGGGTCCAGAGCCAGACAGCGGAACTGAGGACTGTTTTGATCACTCATAAGCATCTGTTTGAACGTCTCCAAGGAAGCCGGGAATCTGTCGTAACCATCTCCATGACAGAACCCATGAAAGAGGGTAAATTTCCTGTTGAGGAGGCTGAAGAATCTCCAGCAAGGGTACCTTGAAGAATCAAGGAAACTGTGCGAGTCTTCCAGAAGGTAATTTTAACCAACTTTGTCAAGAAGTCCTCGTTCATTCCATTTCATCTTTATCATCCCTCTCCATCTTGTTCGCTTGTTATCGGCCATTTTGTTACAAAAATGACTGAGGGAATGGGTAGTGGCAGTGTAATAAATTTTGTCATTGTAATTCAGGGTGTTTTCTTTAGGGCTTTGTGTCTGAAGATCAAAAGTCATTTTGCCTCAGAACATAACATCCAAAGACGAGATCTAGTGATGATCGCAAGATTACCTCAAGTAGGGTTTGTGTAATACTTTGCACAATTCGTGACTTCATACAGGTAGACGCGATGTACACAGGATGAGACAGGTTACTCATTAACTAAAGCCCCGCTTTAGAAATTCAAATAATGTGAACTAGTTTATTTATCGAGGGCCATACCTATAGATGCATTCAATAATAAATTGTTTTCTCTATTTATTTCGACAGAAATCAACAGCCCTGAAGCAGACTTTGCCATTGCCGCATCTTCACGGAGCCCCAGATTATCCCTTGTGAACGCAGCATCTGTCGCTCGTGCCTGGTCACCATCCAGTCCGACAGATTCATGTACAACCCCACAGACACGGAACAGGCCGCCACACCCCACAACCCACGATACAACAACACATCCAGCATATAGAAAACACAAAGGGTGCAGAAATCAACATAACGGCCCCTTACCCACCGAACAACATGCAAACACCACCCTGGACACTTCCACACCCACAGATAGACCTTGACCTCACCAAATGCAACAAAGTACATCACAAAGTCCAAATTAGTGCTAAAAAAAGCTCAAGCTAAGTACCACATACAAAGACCACGTGCAGATTTATACTGACGGATCCCATGACCCAGAGACAAACACAACCGGATTAGGAGTATACCAACCCGGTAACATTACCATCTCCAGCAGACTCCCAAAGCACACATCAATTTTCACAGCTGAGCTTACTGCCATACTGACAGCTATTCAAACACTCCATCTCAGAATGAAGGACACAAAGCAACAACAATATCTAGTAATATCAGATTCACTGTCAGCACTTTAGGCTTTAAAAAAACAAACAAATCCTCAAACAGAATAGACATAGTACACGAGATACTGTCTATCATATAAAATCAACCAGGAAAATGAAGACATTAAGTTCCTTTGCGTTCCCTCCCATATAGGAATAAAAGGAAATGAAGAGTCACCACCCTATACATCTCTATTTCACCATCAGAGAGAAAAATAGCTATAAAACCAGCAATAAAAATAAGGTGGCAAGAGAAATACAAAAATGAAGGTAAAGGTACTAGGAGACTGATAGATGATCCGATTAGTCACACTTTGATGTACCTAAAGTCAAATAGGTCTGACCAAACTAAAGAGCCAGAATGAGGCTTAACGGGAAATACCTAATAAGATACAGACCCCCCTTCATGTGGCTGTGGGGATAGACTTATCACCCCGCATGTACTGTTGGAATGCAACGAAAACAAACCAGTGCGAGAAGAACTAAAACATTTCCTAGATAAATATAGACTGGGCTTAAGCCTTAGTAACTGCCTCAACCCACCTAAAGAAACCGTCTGATGAACTTCGCGCTGTCTTACTGACACACAGCATCTCATGGAGCGCCTTCGACAAAGGTGTCAGGTCGTGGCCACCATCCTGATGGAGGAGGCTGTGTAATAAAAGATGGAGTCTCTCGGGAGAAATACAGAGCTTCCAGGAAATGGTGTTACAAGACAGAGGCTAGGCAGGCTATCAACGGACCTCTTTAACCATCACGTCTCAGCTTTTCGACAGACTTACCGTCATGACCTGTACAGGAGACCAACACTGTCACCAACTCACTGAAGTGACTACATCGAGCATCAGACGATACAAACGATGTCAAACTGTCCAGCATATAGTCCATGCTGTTTGATCATATAACCATGAAATTATTATCGGTGCAATTTATAATTTTATACGTTCGTTGTAAATAAACACCGTGAGAACCAGGTTAACACTGCCAAACCACCTTCTGTGTGTACAGTCTGTACAGGCTTTGTATCCTACATTATAGGAAACATTGTTCACTACATCATCAGCTGTAAATAGTCTACATGTACAGGTGGCAGGAGTTATGACGATAATAAAAGAGAAAATACTTATGAACTGTTTCTTGAATTCTTGTCTTTCTATGTGAGTACATTTATAACGCAGTCAATTCTATTTAGACGTTTTCAATATGAATTACTTTTCTATCTCAAGCTAATTATTGTCACCTTTGTCATCATTTTAATTAGTGCTTCAGTGTGTGTGTGTGTGTGTGTTTGCATCTGTACATATGCATTGTACGTTAATAATATTAAAGAAAAAAGTAAAATAAAATAAACACTTAAGAACCATACCTGAGTGATTTCATTTATTTCTTAGTTTCTGGTTCGAGTGCCGATGTATTCTGTACTTTTGTGGTCGATCGAGTGGCGTCTGCGACATGAAACATAGATAACTCGTGTCCGCTCTTTGAATAAAAACTTTTCGCAGTTGCTTCCCTTAGAACACAAAGTACGCTGTTTTCTCAATCCATTTAAAAAGAACTAATTGTGTTTTGGGCACTTATGTATTAATCCAGTACCTTAATACATATCCTGCACGTTTACTCGGAAACGCAAAACAAAGTTCGTTTAACACACACACACACACACACACACACACACACACGCACGCACGCACGCGCGCGCACACACACACACACACACTTGCCAAAGATGAAAAGGGAGGATTGGAGGATTCTGAGCAGAAAGGTGTCCTTAGCTCTACGATCACAAGATGTAGACTAAAATATAAATTCTAAATAAATAACACATCCTCAAACACAGACCGAATATACAGGTATTGATCGACTAACGACCTTGATTGGTGCTGACACGATTTGGTCGTAAATCGAGTAGGCTATAGGTACAGTACTGTGAAATGATGTTATAAATATCTTCAACTCATATTTTATCATAATTTTCTTTATTCGTTTTATGCCATATGTATCATCTCTACACCATTTTGTTTCTTATTTCTACATTCCTCAGGTTTAAGTAAAACTGCATTACCAGTACAACTGGTTTAATATTTGCAAAACATACAAAATTACAAAATACAGGTGTAAAAAATATCATAGGAAACATTTTCCCAATAGCAAAACATATCAAAACCAGCTGGACAACGTTTGCGCTGTCAGACTCGAAGCAGTCGTGGCAGGTGATTGTGGTCGTAAAGTCGAATGGTCGTAAGTCAATCAATACCTGTATCGTAACAGTTATACAGAGACGTAGCAATAGACAGAAATAGAAGGCAAAAATAGCAATCATACGTTTAATACAAACTTCCAAATTAAAGAATAAATGAAGATTAAAACTTTAAACAACAAATTTTTAAGGAGAAAAACTGTTTTATGCGCCATTGGACGTGTATTGCCAAGTGACCAATGTTCAGTAAAATGGTGGCTGAACCTGTTCGTATGGTGTTGTTTAAAATAGAAGACTTAGCTTGAATATGTATAATGTTCAAACAATGCACGACTCTGCTGGTAATGTTTAGTTTGGTTTAGTTTATTCCTTGTTACTCCTCGAGGAGCATAGGGCCAGCGGACCCCCCCCCCCTTCAGGGTGGTTCCGGCATCCTTTGCCTCGCTCCCTACTGATCTTCTCCAAGTCTGCTGCTGCTAATATTAACATTAATAACTACTTGTATCATCCATGATCGATACGTCTTTTTATCATATGACGATTGGGCTTTTGATGTTGGGACGATGTGTTATTTGGGGCGATTTGACTCAAGCGACGAGACGATATGGCCTTGGGGCGAAATGACCGGTGACCTGGCAGTCAGACGGGTCAGCACCGTCGATTGCATCTATTTTCGTCTAGTATCTGGACAAATCTTACTTATTAAGACTTTGCTTTTAAAGCACTGATTGTTGCACTAAAGATTCATCGAATTTCATATCCGAATTGTCCAGTAAACAATGCGAACAGAGAACAGCGAATATTCAAGCCTAATCTGTTCTTGATCTCATTATGACCGATATTATTATCGATTATTATCGATTTGCCCCCTTTTTTGCAGGATAGTATAGCTGCCGTGAAGCAAGATGTAATTAATAAATTGTTACATTGTAATGTTTCAGGTTTTTATTATAACACTAGAGACTTAGACACCAGAGATAAAAAGAGCTGAGCCCCTATTTAACAATTAACCAAGAAAAATTTGCTATAACCTTAGGAAAGCAGGAAGCTATGTTTGTTAAACAGTGAAATCTGCGCCCCATGTACGCTCACTATAAAGAGTGAACCGAGCTCAGCGGTTAGTCTGCAAGAAAACGTGTGATAATGTTATACTGAAAACAGAAAGTTCTTTTTTTTTTCTTATTCCAACAAGAAAAATTGTTCACGAACTGGGTTTGTCCAGCTTGATAACAGCTGTGGTCAAATCCATCACCATCTGAGGATGCTGCACACATTCAGCAGCCAAACTGGAAGCAGGAATGAGTTGTGAAACAGGGGTTCTGCGCTAAGAGCATGCTCTCTATATGAGTGTGAATATGCGCTATAAAAATCTTCATTATTATTATTATTAAGATGCGACTTGATTAATTAAGACTGAGCAAGATCCTGTGCATGGCGTAAATACAGAAGAGCAGCTTGTGCTTAAGGTCAAGAGTGCAGTATATATATATATATATATTAGAATGGTTTTAAAAATTCAAGAAATTTAAACCAACGCTTGAAGACCAACAAATAAAAGAATTCTCACTAGCGCAGTGTATGTAAAGATGAATTTAGATGGTTGAGTGGTGTTAAATAACACATGCTGACCCACAATGACAAACCTCATCAATGTAGAGCCAGTTACAAGCACGTGACCAGCGTTGACCATCACATGATAATTCACAGTGATGCTGCGCCTCATTTATGCTTTCTGTTAGTCATACATCGTAAGTTTGCACTTGATGAAACCTCACCAGTGCAGTGAACACGCTGGAGGCAGCGAGAGACCCACAGTAATGAAAGTCCTCAACAATGCATCCGGAGTCCCATACTCCACAGTGATGAGAGACCTCACCAATGCATCTTCCGCCTCACGTGCCACACTTGTTACAAAACTTGTGTGCTCCAGCCCAGCCCAAACTATTTGTGAGCTACTTAGTGGTGATCTAAGGCGACTTGGATCTACAGCCTTTTCTCTTTCGTCCATTTTGCTCAATTAGTGTAAACTTCTTCAATTATAAACCAAATGCATGTCAGATGGATTTCTGTCATTTCAATAGAATTTGTACCAAAATCTTATGTTTACATTTCTCAAGTTAAGGTAAAAATACAAAACTTTCGATAACTCCAATCTTCGCACCACTAGCTTATTACGGTTACCTCTCTTGCTTCATTGTGTCCCACCTGTCGCAGTAGCAGAGTTCCTCAATTCTTATGTGAGCGGTAAAGAAAATGGAGCTGTTTTTCACTTCAAGTGGATTATTTACCTTAATGTCTATCTCTTGGAAGCAGTAAAGGTAGATAAAATTTCACATGATTTCAAAAGTTTTGTCAGATTTGACCCGTGCCGAGGGAGGATACGTAGACTTTCACTGAGCGAAAAGCACACCAGAAAAATCACAGAAAATCAAATAAATACACTACCTGCCACTACTTAGTGTATTTTGTGTGTGATCTATTGTGCACTCTGGGTTTGGCATAACATATTAAGTTGTGTATTGCAGCGTTGTAGTTGCCGGAAGAGCCGAGCGCGAACTTCTATGATCTATAAGTATTGTTCATTCCTACCAGGAATGCATCGACGGTCATGAGTAAAGGCAGATAATGAATGGACCATAGTAACAACCAACAGCTGCTGGACAGATATAATGCTGTGGCTGTCGCAAGGGCTGCTACCAAAAATGGTGTTTTGAGTGGTCAGTGCTAATATAATGAGCATTAAAATGTTGAGTATATGTCTGTTTGTTTATGCTATTTAATATGGAATAAATCTTTGCATCCTTGTTGAACGGCTTTCTTTTTGCGATAGATTTAAGATAGTCACGATTTTGTAATGTAATCGAAAGCAAGTTAAAAGATGAGAAATGAAGCGACCAAGCAATGACAACAGTACTGTTGTCGCGTATGACAAGCATGTGGGGATGATGACATGGAGAGGGTCACTTAATTTATCTTTTGTTAGTTGTTTATTGAATGTTTATGGAAAACATGTCCAGAGTCATCCAACAGGTAAATACAATGATTGGTACACCATAGCTACCGTTTTCTGACTAATTGTACCTTCATGCGTTCAGAAAGATGGCAGATAGTTGGTCTCAGTATCTATGGTAGCAGACGCACCGGAAACGTAACGTGTCACATGCTATTAACGACCAATAAAATTAAGGCTGGCGTTTTTTCTCTCTACGACCTCGTATTGCTCTGTCTAGCTACCAAGAGTCGCATCTCTATCCTGTAGCGACTTCTGTGGAATCATCTATACAAGTTTGCCAGCCTTCCTAAATTCGCTACGCGCTGTGTAACTCTTAGAACTCCCAGTAGACCGTGCGCGTGACCTCGAGACAAACGCAATACGCGCACGCGGCAGAAGTGGTCAGTCCAGTCCTTGCCCCCACAGGTCAGATTCGACACGATTATCAGAGGTTAGTAGGTTTCACATTACGCTGGGGTTTTTGTTTTTGTTTTTTTTTTTTGTTTTTTTTTAGGGGTGTGGGAGGGTATGGATATTCTTTTTTGCGTCTATAACATCTTGGTAGCGCAATTAAACAATTTGGTGGAAGGGATGATTTTTACTAGCCTTTTTTCTTTCATTAGGTACTTGTAAACAAAAAGAAATTAAGTGCTTCGTGTAGGGGCTTCGTCGCAAAGAGCAGTATGTCTTTAAATTTTAGCCGATAGGGGTTTTATGCTGACCGATCTCCGTCAGGATTTGGAGGACTGTGCGCACAGACTTCTATGATAAGTCTGTGACTGTCAGCCCGTCTGTGAAGCATTATGACGAGAGAGGTCTCGTATTTATAGAGGTGTGAAAAATAACCGTAGCAGGTCTGTGCGTGTTGACCCCTTTTACGAATCCCAAGCAGTTTAAACTTAAATGAGTGTTCACGATGATTATGGTATTTTTAAAATACGTAACATGATCACAATAGATCCTTTACCTATTTTTGTTTCTTTGAAAACAACCAGCTGTCCTTTCATGGAGAGTTTTGACCACTTTCGTACAACATTTTGTGATAATAAGAGGGAAAGTAGCTTCAACAAAGTTTAATTTAATTTACATTATGCACCTCTTAATGTATTTGTTCATGGTTTACAAATTACTTTAATTCTCTTATCATTGTAATTCTTAATCCAATGATTAAATTTGTGTTGAGCCCTGTTTTGTTGTTGGACATGATGGTCACTTCTCACTGTTTTCATATCACTGATTAATGCAGCGTTTCTCAACCTTTTACTTGTGACGCCCCCCCCTCCCCAGATGAAAAAAGGTACGTCCGCACACACACCCTTAGCCACTAATACCGATATGAGATATGAGAAATGACCGTCTTCGCGCCCCCGCCTTGTCAGCAAGGAGGGCGCGCCCCACAGGTTGAGAACCGCGGGATTAATGGTTTCTGGAGATTATTGGCAGTGTGTCATTACCATTAACTGATAGCACTATCCTTGCAGATTTAAATGCAGCGAGTCTTTACATTGTTCTTTTCACATTACTTTGGATGTTGCTCTAGATAATGGCAGCAACATTGCACTATGCTCTTCATATATCTTTATTCTTTATTACTTCTATTTAGCTTTCACTTTACTTTCTGTGTGTGTGTGTGAAAACAATAGTGGTGCTATAAAGATCGTTTCTTCAAAAGTCAATAAATAATGAGCTCATTTTAATTATCAATCTTGCAGAATTCTTTTTTCAATATGGTGTTTGAAACCTTGCCTATTAAAATTATAGAATCTAGGAGAAGTAGTTGTAAATACCATCATGTTTGAGAAATATACATCCCCAGTGAGTCTTCCTCAAATTTCTATGTGTATTTTTTCATTCAGTGATCATAAAATTAATGCATTGTCACATTCTAATGTTTCAGCTTCTTATTATAACACTAAGTACTGAGACACTGATGATGAAGAAGACGAGGCCTGTTGTGCAGTTTCAGTAGCTGACAGTACTTTAACAATAAACCAAGAAAAATCAACTATGAGCCTACAAGCGGAGGAAGCTGTGTCTGCCACAAAAAGTGAGTTCCAGGTCATGTGTACACTTATAAAGTGTGAACCAAGCTTTGCAGTTGATTTGCAGAAAGATCTGAGTGTAAATGGGATGACAAAAAGTACATTTTGCTCTTATTCTAAAGAGACACATGACTCACAGACTAGCTTTGTGCAGCTTGAGAAAAGCTCTGGTCAGTTCTATTACATGAAACCTGAGCTTGCTACACATAGTCAGCAGTTAAACTCACAGCATGATTGTGGTGTGAAACAGGAGTTTGACTGTCAAGATGCCATTTGTTCTATCAAAACTGAAGAAACTCCTAGTCAAGTACTTAATCACATAAATGTTGAGCCTGCTGCACACAATCAGCAGACAAACTGCAAGAATGATAATGTTCTGAATTTAGAGTTCTCCTTTCAATGTGCCACTTGTTCTATTAAAACTGAGCAGGTTCCTGATCACAAACTTTATTACATAAAAAATGAGCATGTTGCACACATTCAGCAAAGCGGTGTGAAACATGAGACTGATTCTCAAGATGCCACTTGTTCAATTACAACTGAGCAAGATCATGTGCAGAATGCAAAGACAGAAGAGCAGCTTGGGATTAAAAAAGAAGAACAAGATGATAGTCACATAGGGAAGACTGAAACAGACTGGTGCACTCAGCAGGCAATGTGGCAGCATGACAGTAATGAGACAGTTCAAGAGATTAGTGCTGCTAGGTGTAAAACTCCTGAGGTTATGGATATTGGGATAGGAAGTCCTCAACATCAGACACATTCAGCTGTTACAGAAGTTGATGTCACCATTGATTCAAACAAAGGTGTCAACAGTGTCACTAAAACCTATCAGTGCACTGTGTGTATCTCTTGTTTCGGATCTGCATACTTACTAAAAAGACATATGCTGATCCAAAGCGATAAGAGACCTCACCAGTGTAGTATGTGTAAAGCAGCTTTTAGACACGCAAGTCATTTAAAAGGGCATATGCTGACCCACAGTAATTTTAGGCCTTATCAGTGTAGTGTGTGTAAAGCTGCCTTTAAAACATCACGATCTTTAAAACAACACACTGAAGCCCACAGTAATGAGAAACCTCATCAGTGCAGTAAGTGTAAAGCTGCTTTTAGGCGCTCACAGTATTTAAAAAGGCACATGTTGACCCATATATACGAGAAACCTCACCAGTCCAGTGACTTTCAAGCTTCTTTTAAACCCTCCAAAGAATTAAAAATGAATGTTCTGAGTCAGAGTGATGAAAAACCTTACCAGTGCAATATGTGTACAGCAGCTTTTAGGCGCTCAAGTAATTTGAAAGAACACATGCTGACCCACAGTGATGAGAAACCTCACCAGTGCAGTGTGTGTAAAGCTAGTTTTAAGCAAGTACTAGGTTTAAAACACCACATGGTAATTCACAGCGATGTTAAACCTTTTAAATGCAGTGTATGTAAAGCTGCTTTTAAAAGATCAAATACCTTGAAAGAGCACATGCAGACCCATGTTGATGAGAAACCTCACCAGTGCATTGTGTGCAAAGCTGCTTTTAGGCAATTATACGAATTAAAAAGGCACATGGTGGCCCATAGTGATGAGAAACCTTACCAGTGTAGTATGTGTAAATCTGCTTTTAAACGCTCAAATGATTTAAAAAAACATGTGCTGACCCACAATGATGAGAAACCTCACCAGTGCAGAGTATGTAACGTTTTCTTCAAAACACCAAGATCTTTAAAACAACACATTGTGATCCACAGTGATGAGAAACCTTATCAATGCAGTCAATGTAAAGCAGCTTTTAGGCGCTCAGACTCTTTAAAAATGCACATGCTTATCCACACTGAGAAGAAACTCCACCAATGAAGTTAGTAAACAACTGTATTAAGGTGATTGAACTATTATAAAAAAAACATTGCTAAACCACAGTGCTGAGAATCCCACTGATGCTGTGAGTGTAGAGTGTTAAAGTCTATTATGAGAATATAGAAAGCTATTCTGACCCACTGTGGTGAGAAGCCTCACCAGTACAGTGTGTTTAAAGAGCCTTTCAGGTATCCAGCCCGTTGAAAAGGCACATGATATTTCACAACGAGAAGCCTGTATGAATGTCTGTGTAAAGTTATCTTCAAAAGATCACTTGAAATAGCACGTGCTTATCCACAGTGATGGGAATGGTCACCAGTACAGTGTATGTAAATATTGTATGAGGTGCTTAAATGATTTAAAAGAGCATGTGATAATTTACAGTGTGGAAAACTATAATGACTTACTCCTTGCCTGGAATGTAGAGGGGATTACAAGTGAGGGGGATAATGAATGGACTGTAATAACTACATGCTGGCCTAAACGTCAGCACTAAAGGAGAGAGATATTAATGCCATTTAATAAATGCTGCTTTTTATGCTACTGGCGTGTCACTGTGTGTTTGGCATTTTCAAATGTTTGTCTGCAGAGTATATGTGGACATAAATGTGTGATTATGCTAACACTAAAACACCTAGCCCTTTTTCAACAGGCAATCATCCACTTTAAAACAGCACATGCTAACCCGCCATATAGGGAAACCTTACCAATGTGTGTACAGCTGTTTTTAAACACTCAAATCATTTTTGAAGAGACATATGCTGAACCACAATGATGTTTAAAATCCCTCCTGTGCCTTGTGTTCTGTTTGTGAAAAGATGATATTGGGATTCCACATTGTAACACACTCTACCATAAGGCCTGTAGGAAGTGAGCAATGACAAAAAATATTGTCATTTTCCCCAGTAATTTTCCTCATGGACAAATATGCTTGACTTTTTATTTCACTACAGTGAAATGTCAGAAATAAAAGAAAGAGCATAAGTTTTTAAAAAGTTAGCTTAAACCAACTAATGCAGTTTGTGTGTAGCCACTAAAAAGCTTCAAAGTCATGAGACTAAAATTAGAGTGTGAATTCGAAGAGAATGAAAAGTGATTCCTTCCAGGAGTTCAAGAGGTCATGGATGAAAAGAAAATACTTGACCGACAGTAAATGTAGGCCTGATATTAATGTAGCAGTTATCACAAGTGCTGCTAAACAAAAATGGGTTTTGTGTGTGTGGCTAGTGCTTATAATGAACATTAAAATATTAAACATTACGCCAGCCTATTTTTGTAACATTTCATAGTTCCTAAGTCTTGTCATTGTGCAATGGCCTTTTTCTTTTTTTTTTTTTTTGTAAGAAAGTGATAGCTATGTGACTGGCAGCAAGATAAAGGATGAAGAATGATGTAGACAAGATGCAACAATGGCAACTGTAGGTCAACAAAATGCTGATACACGGCAACCATGATATGAAACACCTTTTACCTTAAACATCAGCAGACCATGAGCTGACAAAAAGCACGTGACAAGCATTAAAAACCATGCACCTTGATACTGAGCTTTTCTTAGATATAAAGTCAAAGCTGTTACATTTTTTTCTATTTGACAAAGTTCATGAAAAAGTTCTGCAATACCTCCTTGAGTCCATCTTTTTATCTCAGTACAGAAAAAGTGGATGGAATGGATTTGGCATCTTTTATCATGTGACAAACAGTGGTGTAGGAAGAAGCTTGGCTTTTAGGGAGGGGAAAACCTTAATGCTAACAGTGAACGACTTTGACATTCTTTCCTCCTTAGTATCTTTTTTGAGGGGGCAGCTGGGCCTACCTTCCGGTTCCTATACAACTGATGACAAAGGTTTAACGCAGATGTTTAACTTTAAAATGACCTTTACGTAGGTTTTGGAAATTACTCCTATAAATATATTCTTGGGAGATGGGCTTGTTTGTTTTGGGGGGTTGTTTTTGCATAAAGCGTGATGATGCATGGATTCCCTTTGAAAATTTTAATATAGCTGGGACACTTATTTTTAAATAACTTCAAGAGCAAGGACATCCTGTGATGAGATGCCACAATGTAAAGGGTTATTAATGTTATGTCCTTAATAATAAACATAACTGCCACATATTGTAGAAACATTATCTAATGTTTGATTATTGTTGGAAAATAATATTTGGGGTCAAATAAGTACATTTAATTTTGACGTAACACACAGGAAGAAAAGGATACATCACCTATCTCCTTTCCCACTCTCCCTGCCTGCTGTGCCAGGTGCCAAGATTTGGCCAAGTTTTCATACCCATAACATTGACAACCCATTGAGGAGACCTCATTCACAGGTCATTCGTGTCATTCACACGCTACTTGCGACACGTGCAAAGTTAGAAGAAACTTGTATGCAAGCCCAATGTTTCTGTAGGCATCAGTGAAGAGTTTTAACTTCAGGAGGACCTTGTAGCAGCAAAGAGGACAGGCTTTACATGAATCACATGTAGAAGGCATAGCACTTCCTAAATCATTGTCATGGTGATTGTCATTCTGTGCCAGATAAACATCCACCACCGATTGCTTCAGTGTTGACCACTGTTCCATAAAGTTTCTCATTTTGTCTATATTTAGTTCCAGAATATTTTCATTACACCAGTTCACACAATTAGATATTTGCAAACCTTTTAGGCGGTGTTACTAAAATCTTTATAAAAAAATTTGATTATGTTTGATCATCCTTATGCCCATGCAACAGTGCAGCATCATCTAAAAAAGTAACAAGATATCTTTGCAGCTGTTTGTATATATGATATATAACAAGAGTGATAAATAACTGCTCTGCAGAGATCCAGTGTTTGTATTCATAAAGAATAACTACTACATTTATCAAAATCCTCTGCTGTCTGCATGTGATTACTTCAAAAGAAACAATCTTATATCCACAAATCAGAAGTCGATGTGCAAGATTAAAATTAGACGTTTATACGATGTGTTTAAAATGAACATGTTTTCATTTTAACATCCATCAATGCAATATAGGCAAACTGCTGTGTGTCCTGTTTGCTCTCTACACATATTAGAAAATAACAAGTTTTTTCCTATGGTCCTATTTTTTCATTCCAGGGGAGACTAGTGCTACTGGCAGACACTCTTGAAGTTGATAGGTATTAGCTCTCTTTGAAAGTAGAACAGAAAGCACGGACCTTCCTTCACCGTGACAGAAAGTTTCCAGTGGGCTAAAAGTGATTGATCCGAATTCAGAAAAGCTGAAAGATGTGTTGCAGCAGTCCACCCAACAGAGCAGCACAGCAATGAAAAATACGCGCACAGATCTCATCTGGTCATTGCACCTTGTTAACCTGCTCCAAGAACTTCATCACAGTCTTGAGAAATGGTTCCGTTTATGTCAGACACAAGCGACTGTCGATGGTCCCTAACCTCATCAGGTTGAACATCAACAAACCTTTTTGTGTGTGTGTGTGTGTGTGTCCATGTTCTACCAAAAGCATCTCGCTTGAGTTACTTCCTCTCCTTATACGGCGCGTACGTAGTACTTAGTTGAGATGTCACGTGACTGTTGTTTACACACCACCAGTTCTTGCATCACTAGGTAACAGTCTGTTACCGTTTGTCATCCTACCACAACTTTAGCCAAGGGAAAATGATCACCAATGCCACGGTGCAGGGCAATCTTGAGAAAGATTTGGGTTAAGGGAGTAAACCCCTGCAGAAAATCACGGTGTCAGCGGGCAAAGTCTTTTCACGAGGAACATTTACCCAGTTTCGTGACAAGGCCGACCCATCGGCTGTGGTTCACTTGTGAAGGACGATGGAAACGACTGTTACAGTATAGGTTACTACTGATCAAATAAAATCAACAGTGATTCTGATGATAAACCTTACCAGTACAAGGTGAGTTTGTCTTTCAGTTTTCCATCCATAGCGAGCTCAGCCCTGTGAACAGGCGTTATATACAGTGTCCCGAGACGGGATCTGAACCCAGAACCTCACGTTGCAGTGGTGACAAGCGAGTGTCCCGCAGGATGCTCCGCCTTCTCTAGTTAGGGGAGAAATTTTATCGGTAAGAGTTATTCGCCAGAGTTTGGAGAAACAGCGAGTCAAGCATCAACCCTTTCATCAACTGTAAGTAGACATGGTTAAAAAAAAAAAAGAACCTGGGGTTTTAGCAACTCTGATTATGCACTTCCCTGACAGACTTGAGAACGGACGAGTAACAACCTGAGGGGACTGCTTGTCGCCACTGCAAATGGTTCAGGTCTAGTCGAGGGACACTCTTTGTATGTGACATCTGTCTCCAGGGCTGGGCGTCGGGGGTTTTCTCCGGATACTCCTGTTCCCCCCTCCTTTCCTTTACCCCCATAGTGCCTCAAGGTGGTAGCCCTTTCCTACTAAAATAACCAACCTACCAACCCCGGAGGTAAGTTTCTAGCCGCGTGACCTAATCTTACCCACCACCCGGCGTTCCAGAGGTGACTCGTCGGGCTTGGATCACCCGGAGGCTCGCCTCCCGACGTAGCTTCGTTGACGTAACCGTACTACGTGACATCACAGCCGCATTTAAAGCAACGTTGTGTGACTGGTTGACCGCGGCAGTCAACGCCCATAACTAGCCGCCTGCTTTCAGTGAGGTGCGACCGTGCGAGACGCACTGCTTGTCACCGTCAGGCTTAGCTACAGACCTGGAAAATTTTAAAAGCGATATATCCACCTCATTCTCGTCCACACACACACACACACACACACACACAAATACAGATGTTAATATAGAGTAAAGGGATTCGTACTATATATCTGTATTCTTGTGTGTACACCCGCGCGGATTCACACACACCTCACAAGCAAATGTTTCTATTTTCTGCAAAAGTTAAGCATACATGAGGTCTCATGCAATTAATAACTAAATCTATTGTTTAGATTGTCTTCTTGCATTAAAAATGTATAAATAAAGTGACAACTTAACCAGTCGGTTCATTAAAAAGTGTTCCGTTAATGAGAATTAGAATAATGATTACAGCGATGATGATTAGTAGTAAATGAAAATGTGGAAAGTTTAAAAGTTACTCACATCAGTACTTACCTCTCACACACGCAAACGTTCCTTCAAACGCACATTCTGCTCCCACTGTATAACAGACACACAAACACACTTACCATAGCAGACATAATGCAAGTGGTTTCGTATTTTTGGAACTTCTCGAATTGTTTTCCACAATTCATCGAAGAGGACTCACAGGTGGAAAATGCAGGTGTAGAAGTCGCTGAAACTGGAGGTCGTGACATAATCGTCGTTCAACACCTCTCAGTCTTATTGGATGTCCACCACTACACGCCCCTCCCCCTTGCGTGGTCACGTGGTTAACTACTGACCGGGACCTGAGAGGCAACTGTTGATTGGTTGGTGGCTGAGAAACGAGGTAGCAAGGGGCAAGGGTCTGAGGTTGTTCACTCATTAAGTAACTACCCGCCAGGTGGGATTACAGACCAATCTGATTCACTTCCGTCAACTTGACCGCTGACACGATTTCTGGCAGCTACTCCTGGGTAAGCTTTACGTTTTTTAATTACAGCTTATGAGGTTTGTTTCTGAAATAGACGAGAACCGACTATTTGTGTTTGTTTATGATTTGTTTGGTCTCGTTTTGTCAAATGTGTCTACAACACAGCTGGTTGTCGATTTTCAGAGTACGCCACTTACGTTTTCTTTGGTGCGACAAACTGGAAGTAGCGAGGTATCGGTTGATAAGAAAGGTATTCTATCACTACAGGTCTTGTCCACCTGAACTCTTCGCTGTACCCGGGTACGAGATTGTATGGCACGATCCACACATCCATGATGCTCGCGCTTAGTTGACCGCACTTACGAGACGGGGAACTTCCGAACCGGAGAGTGTCGATAACGTTACTCGACGACAACAACAACCACAACAACCACTGCACAAGTTAGAGTTAGTTGTAAGACAGCGATTGTTACCACACCCGACATTTTGTCGGTTTACAGAGTAACTAAAACACATGACACCATTTCTCTTCATTTTTCTGTTTAAAAAAAAAATCAGGGTTTTTCGTAGTCTGTAAGCTTTTGTCATATGGCGTAGTCAGTTTATCTACAAAGGACACACTGATTTTAAAGATTTAATATATTTACAGGCATCTGTTCACTCCTGAGATTTGTTTTTAATTTCACTATTCACAATTTAAACATATCCACGAGCTATCCACTAGGTATCTTTTCTGCTTTTGACGTTTTTCTGAGTTTGAGAATGATTGTAGGCTAGTATCTCGAGAACGAAACTGCGATATTTATCCAGATTTGTAGAAATTGTGTATTGCTCGGAGCTTTACCAAATCATGTTTCAAAGATAAATCGGTTCCCACTAGTCCTCAGATCTTGTATGCTATATTGCATCGAACTGTCGTAGTTATAAGAATCTTTACAAAGAATATAAGGCTATTATAAAAGTCGAAGCATTTTCCCGGTTACAAGGCTCTAGCGTCAGAAGCCAGTGTGTGAATGTGCTACAATAGTCTTCTAGCCACTCGCCTTCGTGTTCTGTCTTGTTCCCCCACCCCTACCCAGGGGTGTTTAATGCATGGGGCTGTTGTAGCGTGGGAAGAACTCTTTACAATAAATGTTTACCATGTTCAGAGATTTATTTTCATTTCCTTCCAGTACCTGATGTCAAAGACAGATCACAGCCTTATAAGCTTCAAGACGTAGCCTATGAAGACCAAATATAGTGGCAATCGGAATACTAGCTTTACATTAGAAACTCGAACAATATATGCTAGCTTACTCCTATTAGGCAATACAAAATGTGATAGATCGAATAGAAGTGCTATTTATTTATTTGTTTGGTTGGTTGGGTTTTTTTTTTAACAGGAATGGACACAACTGAAGCACCACTGCCAGCTAACTCCGATAACCCCGAGTGTCCCATCTGTTTGAACCCCTTCACGGAGCCCAAAATTATCTCATGTGGTCACATCCTCTGCCGGTTATGTCTCATCACCTGGCTAGAGGCGGAAGGCATTAAGGCAGGCTGTCCTCTGTGCCGCCATATCATTTTGGACGAGCGACTTCTAGACTTGCCAGTCGATTTTCTCGCTAAGTTAGCAGTCGACTCTCTGCCCACGGACCTGGTAATGAAGGCGACCACGCGCGGCAAAGTTGACATGACGCCAGAAACGTGTAAAGGATGTGAAAATCTTCTTTGCTCGTCGCGCAGCTCTCCCCACCCGAACTGCCCAGGACCCCAAGATCCGCACAATATTGCCCGGCGCGAGGCAGAGGCCCGCAAGATTCTGGAGGATCTGTTCGATAAGGTCCAGGTGATAGTGGAGAGCACTAAGGACGTGCAAGACTTACTCAAGGACTTAGAGGAGGAGTGCCGTGGTCTGGTGAACGTGACCGAGATCGATTCTCTGCTGAAAGACAGGGCCCTGCGGATTGTCGGCGGGTTCCATAGCAAGACAATAGCGTATCGCACTGTTCTCTTGACGCACCAGCAGCTCCTAAAGCGCATGGGAGACAACCGTCAGGTCGTGGCCATCATCCTGATGAGGAAGTTCATGCAGGACAGAGTAGAAATTTTTTGTAAAAAGATAGAAAACTTGAGGCAATGTTATATGCGATGCTCACAAAGACTGCGCGCAACGTGGAGAAAGTAGTTTAACGAACTTGTACGTGACCAAGATGGTCGACGGTCGAAAGTTACGAACTCTCTAATGTTTTTGGCATTAATGTCCTAATATCTTTTTAGTATTTCATCCTGTCTTTAAATCTTTGTACACAGATAACCTACATTGATAAATACATGAAAACCATATTGGTGTGAGTTCATTTATTTCCTTTTAGTGTTATATTTCATCAGTAACTCCTTATTTTTATACATTGAATATGCATTGCCTAATCAAACACCAATTAAAATAAAAAATGAAGTAAAACAAAAGAGGTAATTGAAAACATGGAGCAAGAAGGGCGCGAGAAGAGTGACAGAGATGCGATGAGTACATTGTAATTTCTAACGACATTCTGCTTCTGATGATAAAGACTCATTTTCCTTTAATTAAGTGTAGCCAATTTAAGTCTTAATCTAAATGCATGGAGGATGATGTACCGTGTGTATAACCTTTTGAACTAAATGTGTACATTTTGAGTATATTTGAATACAGTATAATAATGTGAAATTTAACCTATGCATTATAAGAATCACTCCAAACATCGAAAATTGGTTGTCCTCATAAATGGATGAAGATTGAAAATAGTTCGCAAATACACTTTACAGAAAGAATTAAACTTGGCAACACTATTATCAATGTGAAAAGTAAACTGGCTTCAAAAAGATTTATATTGTATTTCCCATTTTTATAGTAAAGATGATCGTCATATGTCTCATGAAGAACTAATGAGAATATACATTGTTAGACAAAATTACATATTACGCTTAATTAGACAGATTAAAAACTCGACTGTCATTACAATTAGCATCAGCATAGCATTGAAAACGCAAAAGCCACTAAAGATATTAAATTCTGTGAAGAAAGGATCCAAACGCTTTTATGATGTTCTGACTTGGAATAGAGAAAGGCTTAAAAATAAATTCTGCGGCAAATGGGAACATGAATTGTTCATTATTAGCCTATGGTGGTGAGACAATACGTAAACAGATCAAACAAAGTGTCTTCATTATAACCTTTTACGTTTATGCCGTCCATCACTTCTGCAGAACCGTCTTCTAAAATATTGATCACCGTTTCCATCCACCACTCTGGGGTTTCTGGTGGTCCTCTGCCCGTAGTTGGGTGTATTAGACGGCATCGAAACGAAATAGTGGAAGATCGTGAATTGGTCCTTTCCGTTTTGATTTGTTCTTTTTCTCGGCGGCAGTTGCCAGCAGAGTTTACTTTCTGAGTTATGGCCATCCACAGCTGCCATCTTTTCTTGGCCGTCGAAGATGACGAGAGCGGCTGGAAAAGCCTCTTCATGGTTACCTCCTTATTTTGCTGTCTGTCTTTCTTTGTTTCAGTCATTTCGCGGTTAGGCACCAACGTCTAGCGCAGGTTTCATTGGTTGAATGATTGGCTGGCAAGGAAAGACTCGGACAATCCCCGGAAGAATTTATTTATGTCGCTGACCTGGACCTTCGCGCAGACTTAACCTATTTCTCAGCTAAGTGAATGAAGATTGCGACTTAGGCCAAGACGAAAAACGACTTAAGCATGTCATCTAAAGATGAAAACGTAAGACCGCTTATGCAACGCAGCCCAGAGATAGTTCGCTCCCTAACCACGTGACGCAGCTCCGTTGACGTAATCGCGTTTAAGTCAACGTAGCGTGACTGCTTGCCCGCGGCAGTCTACGCCCACAACTAGCCGCCTATCAACGAGTTGTTAAACGCGCTGCCTGTGATCGTCATACCTAGATACAGACGCAAATTGGAAACATACGCGCGTGCACAGAACGCACGCTCGCAGGTGTTAGCACTGTAGATCTGTCTTCATTCTTGTATATACACCCTCGCGGGCGCACACACATATATATATATATATGCGCGCGTGCACAGAAAACACACACACACACACACAGTATTCCGACACACACTGTATATTTGTATATGACACTATTTAACAGACATGCAGACACGACGATTTATCCTACTATCTAACAGAGACATAAACACGCAGACTTACTGTTTAACAAAAAAACCAAAGTGGACCATTTATTCTACTCTATGACTCTCTCTTTCTCTCACGGAGGTAAGTATACATACACTTTTATCATACTGTAGAAGAGATTGGAGATGCTGACCCCCGTCTTTGAGAACACCATGGAACACCTTACGCAATACCATTTGATACAATGTCACGTGGTCAGTAGATGAGAGGCAACTTGGCCAGTGGCAAGGGCGAGACTTATCCAACCAATAGGGTGTGGTGCCCGGCAAGCCGTGAGAAGTTTATGAAACTACGCGCCACTGTCTTCAGTGTGCGAAATCACCGAGAGGTGGAAGCACTTTCCTTTTCAAAGTCAACAACAACGACCACTGTCTTCAGTTCTGCTGCCATTGCTAAGGTCTTCCACAGGTAGGCTGGTACTCTCCTAATTATAAGGTCGTGTCTTTGTTTCTGAAAATTGCGAAAACCGATTTAATTATGATTTACTGTAATTTTCTTCTGTAGTTGTATACAGAAATTACAGATTAAACATTACAAGCATTTTTGTAAGGATAAAATCCTTATTTTTCCTAACCTTCTGTAAGGTCAAGTGTCCATTTAAACTGCCGTATATATTGTTAGCTTCATTTCCGAAACTTGCTTAAGTATCGTCTTCAAAAAGAAAAACAATGGCAAATTTGGCTTACATCATGTCGTTCTCAATCGTTCCTTTGTGAAGTTAAAGATGAACCGCAAAGTGGTTTTAAATGATATATAAATATATATGGTCGTTGTAAATCGTTTCCGTTGAAATTTATGGGTTTTAAACAAACCGTTTACTTAGAATCGTGTCTAAAACAGCTGCATGCTGGTTCTCGCAGGTCGCCATGTTTTATGTACAATTTCGTGGAGAGCGAACTGATCCTAATTTGGACGTAGCAAATTAGCATTTGACAAAGAAGAATTCTCTGTCACTCCAGCCTTATTCACATGGCTGAACTCCTGTTTGCTGTACTCGGGTACGCAGTTTTCTACATACAGTCAACTAGTCAAGTATGTGATTTCTTCATGGATGAAAGAAAAAGAATTTATTCCTAAATTTTATTTAAAACACTCAAATGCAGTTAGATTTAATAGTCTCTTCTGTTCCACTTAAAATATACATGAGATACCCCCATAATTAAGAGCTCAGAGTTGTCTAGTTTGCTCCCTTAGGCCCTAATTTATCATGGATTCATTAATTAATTGGTTCTTTCTTTCTTTCTTTCTTTCTTTCTTTCTTTCTTTCTTTCCAGGACAGGACTATGAACACAGAAGCATCAGCGTCAACCGACTGCCCTATTTGCTTGGACATTTTGACGGAGCCCAAGATCATCCCTTGTGGTCACGTGGTCTGTCGCTCGTGCCTTGTCACGTGGCTAGAAGTGCGAAAAACGGCGGCCGAGTGCCCTCTGTGCCGTTACGCCTTCCTGGGAGGAAGTGAGGTACAAGACGGGTTTCCGTTCAGACAGATTGCTGAGACAGTGGTCGACGCTCTGCCCACTCACCTGGTCGTCAAGGCAACAGCGCGTGGCAAGCATAACGTCTCGCCAGGAATCTGCTTAGGGTGCGAGGGTCTCCTCTGCTCGTCGCACGACACCCGACACCTGCTTTGTTCAGGACCGCAAGATCCTCAGAAAACTTCCCAGCGCGAGTTTGAAGCTCGCGCGACCTTTAAAATGCTGTCCGAAAAGCTGCGAAAGATGGTTGACCGGATGACAGGCGTACAGGCGTTCCTCAAAGACAAGATGGATGAGTTCATTGGCCTGGTGCCAGATAACGAAACCACCGTGATGTTGCAAGCGAAAGCCATGCTGTTTGTAGCAGGGTTGCAGAAGCAGGCGGGGGAACTTTCCACTATCCTCCTGACACACCAGCACCTAATGGAACGCCTGCAAGAAAATCACCATGTTGTGGCCACCATCCTAATGAAGGATGAAATGCAACGGAGGGTGAATATTCTGGACAGAAAAATGGACAACTGTGTTCAAGAAAGTGTTATTTGGACCTTATTGTAGTGTAGCGGGAGGGCTAGGCAGCTTGTACCGCTGACGGTGCTTTCTCCCTTCTACCCCACACCCCCTTCCACCCTACGCTTGGTCGCACGAGCGGAGCATCGCGAGGCAGGCTGACCGCACAACCGGTGACGTAACACCCAGCTACTTCGGTAAGAAATTGTTTCACTAGTCTTGTGTTGTCATTTCCATAGATGTAAGAAGTGGGCGCAGAAGTGTACAGTTCCAGCTATCTTTGATGTACCGAAATCGACTATTTTTTTCAGGATGGATAGAAAGATCTGTATCTGAATGGCTCCACGCCTCAAAGAAACACCTAAAGTTACCAGGTTTTTCAGCCCTTCGGGTAAAGTTGCAGCTGACATATCAACGATGGTAACTTTAGGAGTGTTATCAGAAGAGGCCTCTGAAACTGTTTTCTTTGTTGAACCCACTGATCAACTTTTTAATGGATTCAGCAGACTTAGCAAGTTTAGAAGCCAAACGATGGGTGATGCCATCTCGGAAAAGTCATGGTTGTCGACACTTAAAAGCAATTCATCCAGTATGATTGTATGGAAAGTCTTCTTCAACTCTGGGACAATCTTTGCAAAACAAAAGAGGTTAAATTCTTCCACAATAGCAGACCAAACCAAGACTGCGTAAAAAAACTCTTTTTCTCTAACACGAGGATAAGGATATGGAGATAATCCAAGTCCTCAGCAATTTCGGTTCTTTCTGTGCCAGGTAATGGTGGTTGGTCTCATCATGCAAAGTGCAAGAAGCAACTGCATCGAAGATGGAGATGACTTTCTCTTGACGCTGAGCAACATCAATACTCAGTGCACTTCAGCGATTTATGATGCGAGATATGAGCTAAACAAAAGATGTGAAATCTCCCAGTATGCTTTTACCAACTCTGCCGAGGAACTATTCATTCCAGAGAACGGTGACCGGACACTTAATCCCCAAATCGCAACACAACACTCAACATTGCTATTTTGTGAAATTGAAATATTATAACCGTGAGAGAAATGTGTCGCGTGGTAACTCTGGGTAACTGGTAAGACTGGGTTGCGCTGGGTTTACAATTAGCGATCTACCCTCTAGGCGATACTAGGTGGACTCCCTAACTTAACCAGCCAGTTCCAAGGCCATACTGACCAGGAGCAGACCGCCCCATCGTCTGCTTTCTTCGCTCGGCACCACGGTCCGTCTGCTGCAAGGAAAACAACCACTATTGTCCGGGCTAAGTGCGATCTACCCTCTAGGTGATACTAGGCTGTGGAGGGTTGGCATCGCGCCCTCCAATCTCTCTTCTCCTGCCACCATCCAACAATGTGGACATTCCTTGATGGTCTACGTAAGGATTGTCAGTTACACAAGGCATCTGTTCTACAGTCATGCGCCGGCACAGAGAAACGTCCAAAGAAGAAGTAGGCTGAATTGTCCATGAGAATTAGCAACATTGTACAGCGATATGAGGCAATGGATCGTCTTCTGTACCTTCGATCATTAGCTTACCTGTCATATTGATTAACAGCACTTTTCATATCTTAATGTTGAAAAACATTGACTTTAATAGCTCACATGAACTTTAACTAATGTTATAAATGTTGAAATTAAGTATTATTTTAATTGTCAAACTTATTATGATGTTTACATGAAAAAATTATTTGAATTTGAATTAAATTTTTCATTCACTTCATAATTTTTTGAGTTGAAATTTCATTTTGAGGATTAAGTGTCTGGGGATTAAGTGTCTAGGGGATTTAGTGTCTGGTATCCCCAGAGAACAATATTTTAACTTAGGGGCCTACATTGCTGGTTACATCGCCAAAAAGGTACAAAGGAAATTGTGTGCAGAACGTAAAGAAATTATTACGGGAAAGTAAGAAGGAACTGTACGGGAGACTCGAGTCTACTCAGTTGTCATGTATAGCTATATATTGTATTTTATACTTACAGAATGCAATGTATAGCTATAGAATGCAATGTATAAGTATAGTATGAATTGTATAAATATAAAATGCAATCTATCAGTATAAAATGCAATATACATTGCTATACATTGCATTCTATATTTAAACATTGCAATGTATAGCTAGAAATAGCAAATTTGAAAAAATTCCCCTCTTGGCGCGCCATAGCGAAGAAGCAGGCCGTCGTAGAGACACGGCCATAATCTAAGTGGTGCGCAACCCGCGCATGTGCCGACGTCCTGGGGATGCGGGCGAATCGTTACACAGGACTCGTACTCAGCTGTGAGGAATGTGTCTTTGATAGGTATCTCTTAAACCTGACAGTTGTAATTTTTTTATTAATCATAATTTGTGCCGGCCTTTTGACAGGCCACCTTATTAGTATCTAGGATAAGCTGACTTTTATTCACCTTTTCTTTTGTTTATTGTGTTTATTAATAATAATTTGCTTTGTGTTGTACAACGGTGTTATCAGTGTGGTTGCACGCGTGAGCGGAGATAGTGGTCTGTGTTTGCGCGTGGACGTGCGAAAATCGAGTGAGAGGGTGTGGCAGGGTGAAAGTCGGGAGTGAGGCGAGCCAGCAACGTGTCCCCTTTCCCCCTCGGGCGGTTTAGTCCCGACCCTTCTCCTCGCAGTTTCGTCACAGTCTCTTTATATCACTGCTAGTACTAGTTGGAATTGCCCTTGGGGATAAATAAAGTGGTATTGTATTGTATTGGCCAAACACCATCACCAATGAAGAACTCCACCAAAGAACTGAAACTGAGTCCATCACCACGCAGGTTTAACGAAGGCGTTGGCGATGGATTGGACATGTGCTCCGCCAGCAGACAGCAGACCTCTCCAGAATCGCCCTACGATGGACTCCAGACGGCCGAAGAAAACGTCTCGGTCATTTCATAGGCAGACACTGAGTCTTGTGATGTTTATGAACAAGTGTCTTCTGCGGAACATATTCCTCGATCGATTAGCCGACATGTTTATTGTAAATAAACATCAAAACCAACGTAACATTCAGTAACGCAATTTTTGTTTGTTTGTTTGTTTGTTTGTTTGTTGTCGATTTTATAGTTTTCATCAAATGATCCGCACAGCTAAATGCCACTGTTTATAAACATGAATTAACCATAAGACTATGGGTAGTTGTCATGAACCAGCCTGGTTCAAGGCCAGAACAAAGTGGTCGAGGCCGGAATGTAATTAAAGAGAGCCCTTGATCACCCTTCGGCAATACCAGGATGTCTGGTGGACAA
Organism: Marisa cornuarietis; assembly: GCA_004794655.1. Taxonomy (NCBI): domain Eukaryota; kingdom Metazoa; phylum Mollusca; class Gastropoda; order Architaenioglossa; family Ampullariidae; genus Marisa; species Marisa cornuarietis. The sequence continues at coordinate 3,768,112 of SMMW01000546.1, read as the reverse complement.
TGGGCCAAGAGTGTTTCACCCCCGTTCGTCGCCACTGGTATCAGTTGAGCCTGGGAATTGGGTCGGTTACGTAAAAGAGACTGCCGTTGTAGCAATACCCAACGACTCACCGTAGTATGCGCGGTAAAGCAAGAGTCGATGACTCAAGAAGAATGAACGTGTCGGTCATTTCATAGGCAGACACTGAGTCTTGTGATGTTTATGAACGGGTGTCTTCTGCGGAACATATTCCTCGATCGATTAGCCGACATTTTCGTTGATTTGTCTCAGGCAGAACCAACGTCGACTCCTTTTGTCCGTAGGGCTTTAGGCAGACACTAGGTCTTGGGGTGTTTAAGAATGAGTGTCTTCTATGGAACATGTCTCTCGATAGATTAGCGGACATATTCGGGGTTTTATTTGTTAAAACCAACTCATAATAAGGCGTGGGCTGTACGTGTTTTGCTTTTTCATGTTATTCTAATTTCGATTTGACGTTTAGTTATTCTGTAGCAGACGATCAAACACCCGCTCGTGCGGTGTTATCGAACGAAGAGTATATGGTCTGTCCATAGGCAGACACTGGTTCTTGTGGTGTTTATGAATGGATGTCTTCTGCGGAACATATTCCTCGATCGATTAGCCGACATTTTCGTGGTTTTGTCTCAGGCAGAACTAACGTTTCCTTGTGTTTTTTTTTCCATATGCAGACGCTGACTCTTGTGGTGTTTAAAAATGAGTGTCTTCTACAGGTTTACAAAACACAGATATTGTAAGCACGATACAACGAGCGATACTTGGAGTTGCGATCTGCGATGAGAAAGTTTAGACAACAATTCACTTGCGATTTGCGATCAGTGAAAAGAAAGTTCGGTCCTATATTTATGTTGTCCAGTGTCTCTATGTGTACCTCACTGTCTATTGGTTGTTATGTTTCTTTCTATCAAATTGTACTGCGCAGAGAGTGCGATCAATCTTATTCGTGATTCTGCGCATTATAAGTTCGCATTATTATTACTATAGAATCCCCGGACATCGAGTCTTACAGGAAGTGACCTGTAAACACAAGCATGAGCTGTGACCCTAAGCGCATGCGCAGACCACGGTGAGGCGTTGGGTCTTGCTACACCGTCATCATTACAAGGGTTCGCCCTGAAATAGAAAGAACGGCAGTGACCGGAGGCCAGGAACCACCGGTAAGACGCCTATACCTGGCGCTGGACCACCGCGTTTGTCGTCGTCGCAACTAACCGGACTATGGCGTTTGTTCTCATTACCACTGACTGGACACCGGTGCTGAGCGAGGGAGCTAGACGAGTGTCGCGACAGTCGAAGGTCGCAGTGCTGATGTGACCGACCGTGAGGGTAGGTAGATTGGGTTTAGAGGGGTCATATGGTCTAGCAGTATATAGACTTGAAGACCACAGACTTACTCAGCTATCAGAAATAGTAATGAGGTTTCATATTTAAATTGCCCACTGGGACAAATAAAGCTGGTCATAGTCATTGTCATTCATCTTGTTGCACACAAACAGCACTTGGAAAGCATGACTGAACTGCAGTGCAGACGGATTGTTGTTCCATCCACCACACTGCCTGACTGTTCAAAAGGATATCTCCAAGAGGTCCTGCAATAGTTTATATGTCAGTAAGTAGTCTAAAATTGGACTTGGCCCTTAGATAATTCTATTAGCTAGTGCCAAGAGGCTGCCAATATTTACGGCAAACCCAATCACACAAGCCTTTCTTTTTCCCTCACATACCTTTTTGCCTGTCATATCTGTCATGGTTAGTAAAACATCTCCAGTTTCTAAAAGAAACTTTTCAATATTAGCCAAGTTTTCTGGCCTTAAGGGACTCTTATAACCCTTTGCAACTAGTGTCCTGTTGAAAATGTCAAACAGATGGTCAATCGTTGAGATAAAATTGGCAGTGCCATCAGAGTCATCAAAACAAACACAACCTTCTTGTGAAGCTAACCTAAGGGCAGCTGATACAGATGAGCTAAATGTTTGAGCAGCTAACCTAGGTAAGTTTATTTGCTGCACGAAGACCCTCACATTCCTGAAGCTCCTGCAGACGTACTAAATGTATCCAGCGTGCAGAGCCAAAACTAGTGTTCACTTCTCTTAATGCGTGCATTGCATATGTAATGTTTTTTGAAAGATGACAAACAAAAAAACACACAAACAGGCAATACACCATCAGAGGGATGAGGAAAACTGCTCAGAATATTTTCATGATGGAAAGAACATTCCAAAAGGCTTGACATTTTTTGATTTACTGGATGCCCATCCATCACTACTCACAACATTTACCCTGACATCATACAGTGAAGAAATACACGATAGCAACAACTGTGCTTGTACTTCAGCAAAAATAGCATTAACTAAAAAATAAGCCAATGGCACCTTTCAATGTCTAGCTAAACCTACTGCCATTACCACAATAGCTTCTGTAGCCTCTGCAACAGGCGATTCACTATCCAGGTATCCAGCTCCAAGATTAACAAACCCAACCATCTCTTGGCTTTTGGGATCCCAGTCCAAGTGTTTTCTAATGGCCATGCCATCAATTAGAATACTGCAGTGGAAGTAAATGGTAGGTTCCTTTCGGGCCTATTCCTCTAACATGTTTATAACCTGCTTTGCTATCCCAGGCTTTGAAGAAATATTACTGAGCCATCTGAAAATTTTAAAATAGTCATATAGTGAAAAGCGACCAGTTAATATTTTTGTTTTCATATCTTTATGTTCAAACAATCAATCGATCAGTCCTTCTTGTGCCGTCTCGCACGTGAGGCGACAGCTAGGGACCTCCATCTGGTTCTGTCTGCTGCTATTCTGGGGGCTGTTTCGAGTGATAGGCCTGTTTTTTGAGGTCCTTTATCTTGATGTTGCTGAAGTAATTATTTTTTAATGGAGAACGTTTTTAAAGTAATTCTCAAACAGGAATTTTTTTTTAAATTTAATTTTGTCATGTGCTTTTATGTTCTTTAGCTCTTTCTACCTATCAACATCAAACATATTTTAATGTTTCTCATGTTTCACTACTCATTTGCTTTTGCTATATATTTTTGTGTGGCACATAGGTAAAGTGTCTTCATTTAAAACCAAAAAGATATCTTCCCTAGTGACAGGAGTAAGGACACTTACCTTCGTATAGTAGCTTCGTGTGGTATTGTCAGTTTTTCCGAGAAAACAGTATGCTTTTGGGCCATAAAATTACAACGTTGCAAACTGCTTTGTTTCATCAGTGTATTCATGGCCTGCTCTCTTAAAAAACTCTATTGGTATGTCTGCAAAATATGTTGGCATGAATATGTATAGTGTCCACTTGTGAACTGTACCGGCTTCTTGACTGGTCGTTTTGTATGTATTGAGTAGTATTATATCATTTATATGATCTGATTCTAACGTGTTCAACCTAACTGTACATTTCGTGTTTAATTATAATTTTATATGTTGTACAACTGTTTTGTCGGTTGTGTTTGCACACTCGGGTGAAACACATTACAGATGTAGAAGATAATATTCCTTACTATTATGCAGTGCGCATGGAACTTAGTGTGCACAATGGTCTCCTTACCAGAGGAACACGCATTGTTGTGCCAGCACCACTTCATGATGATATCCTGAAGAGGATACATGAAGGTCATCAAGGAATCACTAAATGCAGCGAGAGAGCAAAAGCAGCAGTTTGGTGGCCAGGTATCAATGACAAGATTACAAGAATTGTCGAAGAATGCAGACATTGCCAGAAGAAGAAACCTACACAGAACAAGGAACCTTTGATACCGACAGAATTACCACAGCGTGTATTCCAGAAGTGTGCAGCAGATTTGCTGGAATTCAAAGGACAATCATATCTTGTGTTTGTAGATTATTATTCGCGCTTTATTGATCTTGCGCACATCAAGAGTAGCACATCGGCAGAAGTTATCAAACTTCTGAAGTGCATGTTTGCACGCCAAGGAATCCCAGAGATTCTTGTCACAGACAATGGAAGGCAATTCACATCTAGGGAGTTCCAGAAATTTGCAGTAAAGAGGGGATTTCAACATGTTACAACGAGTCCACACTTTCCACAAGCTAATGGAGAGGCTGAAAGAGCAGTTCAAATTGCCAAAAGGATTCTGCAGCAAGACGAACCTGAATTAGCTCTATTGATATACAGAGACACGACAATTTCTGCTACAGGATATAGTCCAGCAGAATTAGTCTGTGGAAGAAAACTGAGAACTACATTACCTACATTGCCTGAGAACCTTGAGTCAAGGAGATTTGATAAAGCAGCTGTAACAGCGAGCGATGCAGAAGCGAAGCAGTCTTACAAGAACTGTTTTGACAAGCGTCATGGAGTGCGACCGCTTGACGAACTTCGTCCAGGCGACACTGTATTGTAGAAGTTAGATGGTGAGAAGCACTGGGGAAGCCCAATAGTCATTCTGCAGCAGTGTGCTCCGAGGTCATATATTGTACAAACTCCAAGAGGCAGTTTTCGACGCGACAGACGTCATCTCAGAAGGTCAAGAAACTTCGAGCCGGAGCAGTCCAATTCCAAACCCAGTCCTGTCCAAAATGACTTTTCCCTGTATTCTTCCCAAGTCCCAGTGACAGGTGAACCAGAGACAGCACTTCATGTTAGTGATCCTAGTCAAGGTCCAGAATCGACATCTAGTAAAGGTGGTCCTTCTACAGAAGCCAGACATAGTGCTACTCCAGATCCAGGAGATTCCCATCCCAGTAGCAGCTCTGCACCTAGAATGAGTCAAAGCGGCAGAATAATCACCCTGCCTGCGCGTTACAAAGACTGATCATTATGTTATGAACATTGACTAGAGAGTAAACATTCTTCCCATCAGTTGAAGAATCTCAAGGGAGGGGAGATGTAATGATAAGAGTTATCCTGGTAGAAACATCCGGGGCTTAATGTACATTTTCAGTGATGTCCAAGCTGGCGAGTTAGCTTATTGCTTTTGTTACAACCAAATACAGTATTCATCAAAATCCACAGTGTCTTGTGTTGGTCGGCTGATAGCACGCAGCACGATACATACTGTATGGTGGCAGTATGTTGTACTCACAGTTAATAACAGTTCTCTTTAAAACTTGCTTAATGTATGTACATAAAATATTGATGGAAGGTTTTGAAAGTAGCAGAGTATCCCTTTTTTATTTTAATACAGAAATCTGGAAGATAAAAGCGCGGAAGAAAGCATGGCAGAAAGCTTTGATTCAGATTCGCTTAGCGAAGGTTCACCATCATCACCTTCACCTAAAAAAGTCGCCAAAATGCAAACTACTTCATTGCAGTCCCAGAATCTGAATAGAAAGAAGTCAAATGGTGCTGAAGCAAAAAGGTATGAAAAAGAAGTATTGATTTGTTCATAATAGTTCGTATTAATATTTATTATTAATAACAAGAGTTCTTTCTCTTGAAGTGTTTTAAATGATCAGAAGCAATTCTCAAAAGAACAATATTGAAAATCAAAGTTGAAAAAGGCAATTATGTTCATTCACTTTGTTCTGAAGAAAATGCAATATTCAACTACATGGTGCATAATAAATAAGTTTAAATACAGTGGAACCTCAATTATCTGGTTTAATGACTGGCGCTCATCATCCGGATAATCAAAAATCAAGGATAATATTCATAATTCTAAAAATTCGCAAATGCTAGAATAGGTGCAATATCATGCACTGTTTGATTTCCGATGTTAAATCCCATTAAAAGCTTAGCAACTGATTCCTCCTTTTCAACTCATTCAACCATTTGCAGTTTTGTAGCAATTGACAAAACAATTCTTTTTCTTTTCACTCCTGCACCCGACCCCAATATTTCGGCACAAACTTACGCGCAGCTGCTTTCTAACCTCCAGGTACGGATGCCAAATGAATTAACTCTGAACAAGGCGTAGCCTACATTGACCTATACACAATCTTTACCGAGAAAAGCGTTAAAGCAGAAGACAGATGTCAAAACGTTGATGAATGGAAAGAAATGACAATGGTTGTTGGAATTTGGAAAAATGGGAGGGAGAGTGATCAGAACGAGTCCTCTGCATTGGATTAAGTTTAGTGGATTTTCACAGCAGGGTGTCGCCTAGGTTGTGCACATATTCTATGCTTTCAATAATTTTAAAATAATTCTCAGAAACCCATAAAGAAAACTTAAGCTGTGAAACATGTAGTGTACATTCCTCTAGTCGGAATTCTTTGCGGCAAAATCTTGGCAGTAAAGCAGTTGTTTTTTTAAAAAATTGTTTTAAGGTGATCCCAAATAATCAAATGTGCAGTTGATAGAAGACCAGATAAACAAGGTACCACTGTATTTGTTTTCTTTCTAAACCATAGCTTCCTATAGTGTTTTAGCTTGTCAACTCTAAAATCATTTGCAAAGCTTGACTTAATGCTAGTCCTCTTTGGTTGTCTAAAAATATAGACACTCTTAAGTGTTGTTTCACTTTACTGAAGATAATTGGACATACGTGGGAAGACTTCATCTCAAAGGTTTTCTTTTTTTTAAAAGATGAAATGTTATGGAGGGGAGATGTTATCTGTCACAACCTTTTCTTTCAACCCTTTTAATGAATGTGTCCAGTTGCTATTATTTGTATTTAAATGACGTATTATTCTTTTTAAGACTGGCACAAAAGAAGCTGAAGGATAATTCAAAATCACAACTCACCATATTGACAAACGGTGGTGTGCTACACTGGTTTTCCTAAACTGTCGAAGGTGTTTGTGAAGGTTGGTTTTCAAAGTAAAGAATCATATACCTGTTGTCTGTCACCACAGTTTCAAACATCTGGTTTTTTGTTGTTGTTTTTTTTTTGTTTTTTTGGTTATATCTATATGTTGTTGCTAAATATTGTGCTAGTTCTGATCATCCTCACTACAGTCATTATTAAGCCATACTTGTAATTCTTAACAAGTGTAGACAAAAAATGTTTTGCTTTGTCATTTAAGAAGGGTGCTAGCCACTATACCACATATTTTAATGTTTACACAGACAATGATTCTACCTTAGGTAAAACCTAAAGGGAGATAGTGTTATAGTTTGATGTTTGAACATTTGTTACAGAAAATGATTAGAATATGGAGTTCAGGAGAAGAAACAAATCGTGTTCTGGCATTTCTGTGCATCAGCAAACAGGTCCGGATGCTGCAAGAAAGTCTTCTTGAGCCATGCATTAAGGTCAGATGGTCAGACTAAGAATTCTTCGGTCTGCCAAGTAGATTTAACAGCATGCATATGCAGACAGAAGTGAACAGAAGAATTAAAAAAATGCCCGTCATCTGATATAACAGTTCTAATGTTTTGCCTACCTGTCATATATTCTTGTTTATATTACCTCTGGTGTTATATATCTGTGCAGAAAATGTACATGGCATATGTGAGCAAGTGTAAGTTTGTCACTCCTATGGCTCTGCCACTCTTCAACTTCATGCAGCACTCGTTGGTGGAGATCCTGCTAGTGGACGAGGTGTTAGCATATCAACATGCCTTTGTTTACATCAGACAGCTGGCTATCCATCTTCAAAATGCTATCACTGTGAAGAAAAAGGTATACAACATTGTTTTTGATGATTTGAGGTGTCTCGAGTTTGATGGCGGCATAGATGGATCAAAGATTTTCCTTTGAATGATTTTTTTTTACCTTATATTCTTTTGTAATAATATTTTGTGAAAATTTGTGAGAATGTGTGATTGTTTTTGGAGGGATCTGTTTGTGCATACCAGTTAATAATGTATGGGTGCACATAAGGATTACTTTTGTAAATGTATGTTAAGCCTCAGTTCTCCACGCCCCCCCCCCCCCCGCCCGCAATTTTTTGTTGTTTTTTTGCTTCAGTGTTCAGTTAAATTACAGCACAAGAAATGTTTGTTCCTTGATGATAGTAGCCTCTTTTGAGGGAGTGGGGAATGCTAGACAACAGTGTGTATGCTATTTGAGATTTCGTACATGTTGGTGCACATTTCTACAGGAGACATATAAAGCTGTGTACAACTGGCAGTGTGTGTTGAGTCTGGGCCTTTGGGCACGCATGTTGACAGGGTCCTTACCTATTCGTACAAGTCCTTACGTAGAGATTTTTGGCCGTAAGGCCTTATAAGTCCTTATATTTGGCATGCGGTCCTTACAAATCCTCAAACACGTCCTTACATTTTCTCTCTGACCCTTACAAGTCCTTACATCAATAAAATATTACCACTAATTTATTTTTCATGCCTCTTACAAATTCATAAATTCATTTTCGGAGTCGACTTTGCGCAAAATGCAGACAATTCTTCGCCTCGCTGCCATTTTAGTTACATGGCTGCCAACTCTCATTCGTGTCACTGCTGTCTGCCGAGACCTACGCTGAGCTTCTTGCGAAGTTCTCTGCTGTTAGTCTCGGCGAGCTTATTAAACAATGAATGTGAATAAACCGGAAGCTTTGTCGTCCAAAGCCTCGTTCTATGACTTCACTGAAAAAAATCGTCTGCAAGCAGTCCAGTAATACAGTTTGTGGTGTCACCGACTTATCGGTACGCGCGATTTTATTTAGTCTCGACTATCAAAACGATGCCAGGCAAGTGTTCTTTTCAGGAGCACTGGCTGAAGGAAAAAAAATATAAAGGCTGGCTGTTAAAGGACTTGAAAGATAAACATTGTGCACGATGTGCTGCGTGTGAAGTATCTGAATCTTTCGTAAAGGGGAGCAAGCATTTTGAGGAAGCACATGATAACTGACGCAAAAAGTGTGTTGATTTCTTGAAGATACACGCATTTGTGTTACCGATTGCTTTCCCAATCAGGATCCGTCCCAGCCCCTTCAAAATCCGACAGCACCGACCAGCTCTACAAGAGTGACCAGTAAGTTGAAAATTATTTCTCTTTAGCGATTCATTTAGTTAACTGTGTGGGTACTTAAGAGAAAGGCAAAACAGAAACAAAAATATATCCATGACTGTGCTGCCGTTTTTGCTTGTGTCTATGACTCGGTACTGAGTTAAAAGTTTTTCGGAAGTTTAATATTTTACTTTTTAAAACAAGGTTACAAACTTCAAAAATTACATCTTTGTTACGAAATAACATAAGCACAAATGAAAAATTTTTATTTGAAGTGTTTTAAACCTTAAACTTTAAGGCTTAAAACTTATTAAATTAAAACGTGATTAAAATTTTACGTTTGTATTTGACATGATTGTCCGCACTTTTAGCCCATCATTTATCTTATTGTAAAGCCGATAGTTTAAAGATCAGTAACAGCAAAGAATTATATTTAGAAAGTCTAGATTATATTTCTCATGCACTATAAATAGAGTGTTTGCAATCACCAATCTACCGCTTTTCAGCTTTACTACAGAAAATTGATCTGATGACTGAAAATTTACTTTTGCCATCTGATCAGGAAATATTAAGGCATTGATTCATTTATGTCAAACAATTACTCATACGTTGTTATTTTTGTAAAACAAAACTCTGTTTGCTTATTATTCTATGTTATCAGCACATACATATTATTTTGTTCGATTTTAGCATCAAAGGTAAATCAGTTCACTCAGCATATCTTTCAGTCATGCTGCCATCTTTACTCTTAGTTTATTATTACTATCATGTCATTATTGCTTTTTTAAACTGCCTTTTATTCAGACAGAATGTGATCTTTTCAGCCACATAATTCAAAGCTTAATGAATTCTTTGAATAGGTTATGTGATGAGCAGCACAAGGCTGAAAGCAGAGATCCTGTGGACTCTGAAGATGGTTGAATCCAATACAGCTTCAAATCTGCAGAAAAATCAGCTGATCTATTCCGCCTCGTGTTCTCTGATAGTCCGATAGCATCAGAGTTTAAACATGGTGAAACAAAAAGCAGATACTTTATTACATTTGGTCTTGCTCCTCACTCTTCTAAACTGCTTCAGGACAGTGTGAAATTTACTTTTATTTGATGAAGAAACAATAGCAGATAATTTTAGCCAGACTGCACTAAAAGCACACAGAGTAATTCTTGACCATATTCACAGAGTTGGAGGTTTGGAAAATGTTGACAACTGCAAAGCACTAATGATATCAGCTGCTAGAGCCTATGGCAGCTATGAAGTTACCTCTCTGAGCAGAAGCAGCAGAAGGAAACAAGACAAGCAGATGCACACAAAGAGACTAGGAGATGAGCTAGACTGAAGACCACCTGCTGGAACTGGGTGACAAATGCAGTTTCCAGGCTCAAGAGCAAAAATGTTTTTCACTCATTGAAAGATCCAATAATCTCCATTTGTTTGCTAAAGAGAAGGGCATTACAAAGATTCAGTCAGACATTGCTAGATTAGAAAAAGAAATTATCAGGTGTTAAATTGTGACATTCGGGTGTTACTAATGCTCATTGCTGTGCCTCATTCAGCTTGCACAACTCTGTAAAGGTATGCTGTGAAGTCATGGAATATTATTAATAAATGAACTTTTGTGCCTGGCAGTTTGGAGTCATTCTGTCTTTGGTTAAGCATTAGGAGCACACTCTTTTCATTCCTCCTCTGATCCTCCAGGTCTTTGCATTGCTTGTAGTCATCTTAATTTTTAAAAAAATTGGACCACACATCTGAACTACACTAGTTGCCCCTCCATAGTCACAAGAAACCCACTCTTCTTTCAAAAGGTCTTTGGAAACTTATCTCTTTCTTGAACCAGAGCCTTAATCTTAGTACTGTGCATAGGTCTCTCTCTTTCTTTGTGTGTGTGTGTGAGAGAGAGAGAGAGAGATGAAGTGACTTTTGTATTACAATAAAGGATGCCTTTCAGCTTTTGCAATTATTATTACTTACATTTCTAGGAAACTTGGAACATTAACAGTGTATGTCATCAGTGCGTTAAAGTGACTTTTGAAGTTATCTAAATATGGCAGATAGGCATCAAATTAACTCTATGATTATTACTAGAAAAGGAATATTTCAGAACATAGAGAAGATCAATGATTCATTCTTAAATAACACCTCTTTCCAACCGTATATGAGAAAAACTTAAGCATTCGTGACCGTCACTTAGGTCCTTACAAATGCATGAAAGGTCCTTACAAGGTCCTTATAAGGTCCTTACTTGGCTCCATCCCTGATCCCTGGGAACCCTGGTTGAGCACTACTCATCCCAGCCCTACCCTTCAGCCTCTAGTTTATGCACTTTCCCAGGTCATTATTGGCACTATTAGGTGAGAACACATTAGCTGTATATTGTTTTGCCAAATGATAAGAAATACATATTTTAATGTGGGGTATTTTGCTTACACTTTAATAAAAATGATAAGAGAGCGACAGTCTGAATCTTCACTATAACTACTTCCCATAAAATCTGTTGCTAGTTGTGGGAGGTAAGAATGTTGAATTTTTTTTTATTGTCAGTCAAGTGCTCTAGTAAGCAATAGTCTGAAGGTAGAAGGATACTTAATGACTCAAGTAGAGTTATAATGTCAGATTTTTTTACCCCCCCTCCCCTTATGATTTCATGAAATGGATATGGTTGAATAAAACAGCTTTTTATCCTTAGATTCACAATTTAGTGAAGCACTTACTATTGTCTTTTTTATTTTATTCATTTATTTTATGTTGATAATAAAATAGGATGTACTTTAAGGACAGATAAGCTTTGAGAAATGGCTGAATGATGATGGCTTGCTTTGCAGATTATTACCAACAGCCAGCTACTATCCTCTGCATTTCCACTGCCTTCAGTATCTGACCAGATTGTCTGGTTCCACTAACACATTCATACCTGTCCTGCCATTTCTGCTGGAGGTGAGATTACATAATCTTCTTTCCTAAATGAGATGGGGGGGGGAGAATACCCTGAAGAAACAGTTGAAAATCGTTGAAATGTAGCTCTTCTTCCTCACAGAGCTCTGTTCTCCAGACAGTAGTACCTTTGCATCCTTTAGAATGCATAGAAATGGGAATTTGATACTGCAACTATGCCTTATTCTAAATCCAACAAAGTAGGGATATTAAAACCTTCAAAATTCTCCAGCCCCAAATTCTTTCCTTATTTATTTCACAATAATCCACAATATCATTTCTGTTCATCTGCAAATGTCAGATGTAGTTGATGCAGACTTCAGCAAAATCGAGTCATATATAAACCCTTTAAGGACTCTACACATACACAATCACCACATAGTGGTAACTCTCTCGACATGTATATAATTATATTAAAAAGCATAGCAGTTATCTTGTGGACATATGTACTTGTACATACCTCAGTGTTATTGATGCACAAACACACTTAAATGAAAAAGGTAAGTGTTACTGGAAGTGCCAGAATGGTAGTCTGTGTTTAAGTGTAAATACAAAAAATGCAGCATGTGAAAGGCTTTGATTCATGATCTTTATTATTCTCCTCTTTCATTCAAAGTGGCCTAGTCACTTATTAATTTTGTATTTCCTGAATTAGTGAGTACGTTATAGAAATGGGTCTTATCCAGACTATTCAGGGGGAGTAAGCAGGGTTATTGCTGTTTAGACACTCTCTGATAACCACAATTTGAAATAGGTGGTAATTGTGGATTAAATTCGCATATGTCTTTTTTATTGGTACTTTTTTTAATTACTGTATTTTCTTTCTTTTAACTTCAGGTGCTGGAGCAAACGGATTTTAACAAGCGTGCAAAATCCCTCAGCTTCAAAAATTTCAACATGGCATGCATTCTGAAGTTTTCTAAAGCTCAACTTCAAGAGAAGGCTTATAAGGTAACCAGTTGATATCTGCTCATGATAGCTACCCTCCCTTTCCCCACAAATTACTGGCACACACATTTACACCCCTATGGCCTACAGCAGAGGTCTCAAACTCAATTTACCCGGGGGCCGCTGGAGGTAGAGTCTGGGTGAGGTTGGGCCGCATCAGATTTTCCACAAGAAAAGTTCTTACAAAAACATTCCAATGTTATCAAATGTCTTTATTTTTCATCTTATTTTTTGTTAAAAATTAAAAATAATAAGAAAAAATAAATAAATCAGTAATAAATAAATAAATTGAAAATGAAAATATAATAATAATAATACAGCAGATATAGAAGACTGAAGAAACCACATATAGATGTTGACTAGAGAAATGTAATTATTATTATTCAGATTCAAACGTCTGTATTAACAGTTCTTTAACATTAAACTTTCTGAACATGAATGGAACATTGAACATAAAGAGCTTTGAACATGGCTCCTTCTGCCTACTTCTTGCTGCTAGAGATCTGGCAGCGCTTACTCTCGCATAGCCGAGCCACATTTGGCTTAAGGGAGGATCAGTACGGCTTGAAGATGCTCATCAGTAAGTCTGGACCTGTACTTGGACGTATTGAAGTTTAAGGTAGAGAAGGGCTTTTCGCACAAGTATGTGCTCCCCAAAAGACACATGGTCCGCTTGAACATTCGGGAAAGCTCAGGGAAGCTAGGGGGGCAATTCTCTCAAAAATTACCGAGCTTGTCTGCTTTTCCACTCACCTCCCTGAACTTGGCTTTGAGTTCAGAGTTGCGCTGCAGGTCAATGAGCTCCATTTGAAGCACAGGAGGGGCATCTTGCACATCAGGTCCGCAAAAATTTGAAATGTGGCTCTGTGCGCCTTGAAGTCTGCAAATCTGTGATAAAATTCCTCCTGTAGCTTCAAAATGACATCCACATACTCGTCACCACTGAACGGTGTGCCTGCATCCATCAGTGCCTTGCATGCTGGGAAATGGCAAAGGTTTGTCTGAGAAAGCTGGGCTTTCCATAAGTTTTGTAGAGAATGCTCTCACGTTGTCATAGGCAGCACTGACAAGTTGCCCCTGGCCTTGTAACCTTGTTCAGTACATTAAGCTCATGTGTGACAACAACAAAAAAGCTAAGTCCATGAGCCATTTTGGATCACTTAGCACAGGAACAGCAACCCAATCTTTCTCCATGAAGGCTTTCACTTCTGTTCTCAACTCAAAAAATCTCTTCAATATGTTTCTCCTGCTGAGCCAACGTACCTCAGTAAAGTAGAGCACATCCCCATATTCTGACTCCATTTCCTCTAAAAAAGCACGAAACCTTCTGTGCTTTATGCCCCTGGATCTGATTTGGTTGATGCATTTCACAACGAAAGACATCACATTGTCAAACTTCAAGCATTTGCTGCAAAGGCCCTGCTGATGGGTAATGCAGTGCAGAGCAATGGCCTCCTCCACACCTTCCTCTTCCAGCTTTTTTTAACAAGTGCCACCAGTCCATTTTTCCTCCGTCATTGATGGCGCTCCATCAGTTGTTATTACAACAAACCTCCTCCAAGGCAAACCGGCATTCTCAATGGCATCACACAGCTGGTGAAATATTTCCCAAGCGGTGGTCTGGCCATGCATTGGAATCACTGTGAGCAACTTCTCTATGACTTCAAAATTGTCATCAAAACCACGGACATAGATTGTGAGTTGGGCAGTGTTGGTGATGTCTATGGTCTCATCAAGAGCGACTGAGTAGACACTGAAACATTTTGCTTTCTCACACAGTTGATCATAAATGTCACTTGACAGGTCAGAACTGCGCTCTGCTACGGTTTTGGCAGAAAGGCTGATGTTGCTAAACTGACCTTTCTTTTCTGGACAGATAATACATCAGTCTGTAATATGCACTTTTTTTTTTTACAAATTCACCTTCTTTGAATGGTTTTCCTGCTTTAGAAATCATCTCACTAACCACGTAGCTAGCTTCGACTGCTGCATCATTCTCTTTGGCTGCTTTCTTAAAGAAATCTTAATTGTTGCCTCAGTAGATATGTTTTAAGATTAGCAACCCGGTTGGCTCTCTCATATCCCTGGTATTTTGCATACTCCTCAGCAAGTCTAGTTGTGTAATGACATTTCAAATTGTATTCTTTGTGCACTGCAACCGTCTTTGTGCAAATAAGACACTGCGGGCTGTCCCTGTGCTCAACACAGAAATATTGCACTTTCCACTTTTCCTGAAATTGTCGGTGCTCATCACCGATCTTTCTCTTCACTGCAGGCTTTGAAAAAGAGATGTTTGGGGCTGTGTAGTATATAATTCCACTTGGTGTCACGGTTTCAGTGTTTAGACGATGCGTCTTTTCCGCTTTTTTTTTTTTTGGTCCCGCCGAGCAGCAATTTCCGCGGCCGCCTCCGCTCCTGAGCCCGGGGTAATGGCGCAAGTTCGCAATAAGCCCGGATGATGTCCCGCCTCCGAGAGCATTATACCCCACCGCATTTGGTAGGTTCATTCAGCTCCGCAAACAACACTGAAAAGTGGGATTCGTATCCTTGGGCTAGTACTATGATCTATGACCTCGTCTAATAAAGTAGCGATATACAGAGGATGGCGGAAGCCAGAGGACAGTTGACAGAAACTGGAAGTTGCAGACTAAGGAGTGAGAGAGCAGTAGATATAACAGTATCAAACTCGGGCCGCACTAACATTCAACTTTGATATTGAGGTGGGGGCCGCAAACTATTGTCCCGAGGGCCGCGAGTTTGAGACCCCTTGCCTACAGCATTTTTCTGTTGTAAAATCTAACCATTCTATACCACTTTTCCATAAACTGGACTGGCTGCAGATTCAGGCCTACCTCGTTTACAAAGTGGCCACATTGTGCTATCGTAACCTTTATTGAAACAGGGTAGCATTTCAGATATTGAAGCAAATCCCAACTTAATTAAAAGGCAGTTGAAATTTGCTTATTGGTTGAGGAGAAAAATGACAAACTTAATTGCAAAGAGCATTTAAAACTTGAGAAAGTGTACTCAGTTTCAAAACAAAACAGAACAAATGCTATTTACAAGGAGTTTATCATAGCAAAAGACTGGTTAAATAAGAAATGCAATCTCACATATAAAACATAAGGTACACCTATGACATCACATAACTACATGCACGCAAACGGACAACTATACACACATACACATATCCAACAGTTTCATCTACTGTTGATCATCTAAATTGCTGAGGTTAAAATCAAATACCAAATCAAATGTCTATTGCTTCTGTATACAGGGATAGCCAAAACATTTGACTAAATTGAATAAAACAAATTTCCTTGCCAGGACGTTCTGATATGGACAAAATGTTGGAAGCTTTTCTGACCATTTGCTGATCACAAAAAGAAGCCAGATTCCTTTGATTGACACTAATTACTGTGACACAAATATAAACAGTACCATTCAAAATGTTCCTAGCAGAATTGAACATTTTTGTCATTGGCTAGATATCATATTTAGAAATGCTGGTGCTTTATTCAGCTCTCATTGATGTGAAAGAATCATACATTGTATCAGTTTTCTATGTACAAATAGAAGCCAGATAATTTAATGTCAACAATTTAATTGGTTGGTTTACTTTAGTGCTTTTGTGTGCCTTTCAATGTGACGTTTAAAAAACTTATGGCAGGATGCACTGATAGACCAGCTGTATGAACTGATGTTGGATAATCTACATGTCCATGCCCACAGTGTTGCATTCCCAGAGCTTGTTGCGCCACTTGTAGTACAGGTAACACAAAATCTTCACCTCCTTCTGCTACAAGGAGAGTAAATAAATCATCAGAATCCATTCGACATGTTTGACATTGTTAACCATCACTTATCAGATGCTGTAACTAATTATTTTGAACCACGTATACTTCAGTGTTACTCTTATAAGGAACCTTTTTTTGTTTTTTTTAAACCCTTTTACTGGCTTCAACATTAGTCAACATGTACACTCAATTCAGAAGAAACTAGAAAAAGCATGCTAATGTTAACTACATGCCTCCTTTTCTTTTATGTGTGTGTATATATATATTTGTTGATTACTTCAGCTTTGGGACTTTTTGAAGAACTGCAAAATAAGGACTTACTGCAAGCGGCTGAAGGAAATTGTGGATAAGGTTGAGGTAACTGCCAAATTTATCACAGCTAAACCGCGAAAGACAGGATTCAACCTAGCTGACATCAAAGCCATGGTAAGTGGATAGGTGCTGCATGTATGTTCATGTAGATTTTAGCAATGCATTTATACAGGAATGTCCCTTATCAGAGACAGTTTTGCCTTGCTCGAACCTTATCTTTGTTTACCTGGCACGGATCGACCTGTGACAGTAATGAATGGAGTTAGCTCCCTTGTTTGTTTTGTACAGCAGGGTTAGTGGCCCTTGGGGTATATGTTTGCTATGGTTGGAAAGCGTGACGTAAAAGATGAGTATGACGTGGGGTGTCGTCTGCAAGAGCGCAGAAGTTTCGAGAGAGAGAGAGAGAACAAAAGATGGTTTGAGTGGAATGTACCAGTGTATCTGTGTGTGATTATTCGAGAAAAGTAAAGGAGGTCGGCATTTTATATTGTTTGGAGTATATAGGCTTAGTGTTTCTACTGGTTTATTCAGAAAATTGGAATATTGCTGTGTGTGTGAAAAGATTCGTCAGTTGCTGTGTTTCTGCCAGTGGATTCTATATTGGGAGTAATTGCTGTGCTTTTGGAGATTCATAGTGGTGTGTATTTCTATATAGTTTCAAGGAGAATTACAGGCAAGTGTACATCTGTGGGTGCGTGAGTTGTGATCAGACGTTGACAGTGTGATGAGAAACTGTTGATGAACATTGGAAGAAAATTACGCTGATATAGAGAAGAGACGGTGAGCGACGTTTGAGTGGAAAGTTGAAAGAAGACATTTACGTTGTTGAAAGGATATTTAGAATAGTAGTAATCATGTAATCATTAATTTAGCTGCGATATATGTTGATGTAACTTTTATTTGAAATTCGTTGAGTGTGGGAAAATATTTGGATTTTTTTTTAATTAGAGATATAGGAACCCACGTGCAGGTCTTTGTACTTTGTTGTGTGAAAGGACACGTGAAGAACGCTGTGAGGTCAGTGTGTGTTGTATGTGACCTGTCCACACGTCCCGTGTGTTCTTGACATTACCATTCTCAACAAATCATGCATAACTGCCTTTTCTGTGCAGGACTTGAGGGAAGTGATGAGCAAGGAGGAGGGTACTCCTCTGGCAGAGTATTACCTCACTTAGAGAACTTCTAGACAGAGAGCTTCAGCTTCAGCATGAAATTGCACAAAAAAAGCAGGTGCGCAAACATTTCTTTTTCTCTTGTCGTTGGCCAAAACAGGTAAGGGAGGGGGGCCAGGTATTCATTGCAGACTTAGCTGTTATATGTCCTGACAGAGAAGAATTACTTTTTGTCATTCAAAGTAGCAATTTTATAAGGAGCACATAATTGGCACCAAGTGCAGCTCACAGAGAAACAGTGTAACAGAGTCAGTTACACAACATCTTTACCCTCTTGCCTTCCGAAGTCATAAATTAAAGCCAAATGTTTAGAAATAAAATGCAGCTAGAGATGAACAGTAATTTTTCTATTTTGTTGATACTGAAGATATTAGGAGCAGTGGAAGAACTGCCTGAGATTATAAGGAGAAGGGTTCAAGCAAAACCCACTGAAGATGAGGAGAGAGAGTTTGGTGCACTTTTTGCAGATGTTGAAGATGCTGTGAAATAAGTTTTTAGATTCTTTAGTTAAAAGTGAATAATGCTGCAAAAGAGAATGATTTGTGTGTCTAGATAATACTGTGAATTGCGTAAAACAATGAACTGTAGCAAGCCTCGTGAAAACAGACAGGCCACCTCAAAATTTGTTGGTGTCTGACATGAGTTTGTGAAGAAATATACAGAAACCATCATCCCTTAACTGGCATCAGCTGGCTCCAGATCAAGCCATCCTGCCCGCACCAATTGTTGAGGAGGAAGTGAGGTGCAACAGTCTTGCCAGCTAAATTTTGTGCTTAAGCTGATAGTTTTGCTGTTCTCCATCTTATCAAGCCTTTCCATTGCTGATGTGGTTTTGAGACAAATGTCTGCTGTGAAGCTGCCATCATTGGAAATCACCCTGGTCTGTGCCTCCTTTAATTGTGATAGCGGATATCAATAGCAGCAAGTTATGAGCTGACTAACAAGCTTATCACCAGTCCCAGTGCTTGTGGTGGGAAATGCAGCATGGACAAGAGCAAAGTCATGGTGAACACCACTGGATCTGATTGAGCAACACAAACCAGAAGCAAGCATTAAACACTGGACTTGACAGAGCGGAACAGAAATCAGAGACCAACATTAAAAAGGGGCAATGGCAGAAAAAAGTAGTTTGACTTTTTGACATAGAATTGCATAAAAAAAACTTTGAAAATGTGTTTGATTAAGTACATTGCACTTTTATCAAGATCTTATTGTGTTCTCAAAATAAAAAGGATTATGTAAACAGATTGATCCAGTTGAGGCAAAGGATGACCAATTTGATGAATTTAAAATGTCGTTGACAGCTTCACAGCATGTAATCGCTTTTGATTACTTTTTTGTTCAGGTTCCTGCCAGCTATGAAAAGAAGACTGCGATGCAGGGAGTGATTCCGAGGGGCTGATTTATTTATTCATTCAAGGGGCATTGCCCCATAGAAGGAGGACCAAACGAAAATGACAGTACACTATATTACATTAAAAAAACATATGAAGGCTAGGACTGCAAACAATGCCATAACTTTGTTCTAATGCTAGATAACCAATTTATCTAAAACAAAAAAGGCAACATATTATTCATTCTTACAAGTTGTAACCAGTAACAAATATCTACTCACTGAATTTACTGTGTATTTATGTAATTCACCATAGACTAGATATCTATGTGCCTATCTAACCCCAAGAAAAAGCAAAAAAGGTGAACTTCACAATATTGAGATGCCTTATCTAATCCCCACTGTTCTGCACCATATTTTAATCATAAAGCTGGACTTGAACATCAAAATCTTTTCATTAAAAATAAACAATCCTAGGCGTTTGTAAACATTAACAAAAGGCATTGTAAGTCCAGTGTTATCTTGCCCCCAGAAAACCCACCCTTGCAAAAAAACTACAGTGTTACTGAAGTCCAAGGTAGATGAAGGTATACTTACATGATTTTGCAAACCATTCACCAATTCAGCTGTCAAAACGACATCTGCAAATAATAAAATAAACAATTCTAAGTAATCCAGTTAAAAGAAGGCTTCGTGCTTTCAATTCTGAATCTTTGCCACTTCATTGATAATCAGGACTACACGTGTTTTATCCTCTTGGTATATCAGTTAACTGTCCTTCACGCCAAATTACTTTTACATTATTATAAATACCTTTGATGGATCTGTGTATCTTAAACAAAATGCCATAAGTTTATATTTATTGAATGAAATGATTTAAATTAAAGTAAATTCTTGAAGTGTTTGTACCAAATGTCGAGAGAAATGTTATTAAAATGACTACGTTTTGAATATTGTGCATAGTGCTCCAAAATATTTGCTGGTTTTTTTTTATAGAAATGGTTAACTTATCTATTATAGTCTAATTAAGTAACGTTTTCTTTTCAATTAATTCTAATACTCTTCTTGCTTTACAATACCTTTTTCCGTCATCAATGAGTGCTTTCTTAAATGCTTTTACAGATTTCCATACCACGTCTTTTCTACATTCATGATTGTTATGAACATGGGCTGCCACCCTTGGCTGTACTATGTTAGGAATGCATAGTAGTGAGCACGATTTATGGAAGAGTGTATGACTGAACATAATGTTAACTGAATTTTCTCAACTACAGAAGCTCTAGTAATGTCATTTTCAAAGTTGTCAAGATATAAAGACGATGTGAAGATTCTGTGTGAAAGATTGGGAATGCGAGCGATTCCTTGCCTAGACAAGGTATTGGATATGTTATTGCTATAGTTTTCTTTGTACTAGTCGGTGAAAGAATGATGTGGAATCAATGTGGTCTGACAGTTTGAATTGTAAAGAAAATTTTTATTTTTTGGTAATAAAGAGTAGACGTGCGTTTGATTTGTTGATTCATTGAGTTGCAAGGATTTCATGAATCACCTGGGGGCATAGTGAGGCAAGAACAGAGAGGAGATCGCCTTCATGTCCGCATAGCCTGCACCAGCTGGATTAAAGAAGCATTGAATTATCTAAGTATAGAATGCATTATATAAATAGAGAATGTGTTCTGTAACTACAGAATGGATTCTTTGGCTATAGAAAATTCCCCTGTTGGCGCCCCATAGCCCTGGAAACTTGCCTAGAGTGCGAAGATCTCTTTTGCTCGTTGCGCAGCTCTCCGCAGCCGAAATTCCCAGGACCACAGGATGCGCAGAATACAAACCGGCGAGAGGCGGACGCTCGCGAGATTGTGGAGGATCTGTCCTAGAAGGTACATGGGATGGTGCAGTGGACTAGTGACTTCCAGAAAGTCGTCAAGAACATTGAGGAGTTCCGTGGTCTGGTGTACGTTAGCGAGACGGTGGCTGAAAGACCAGATCCTGCAGTTTGTCGGCTGGTTCCATAGTCAGGCCGCAGGGCATTGTACTGTTATCTTAACCCCCAGCACCTCCTGCAATGCATGAGAGACAGCCGTCAGGTCGTGGCCACCATCCTAATGAGGAAGCCAATGGAGAACAAAGTAAAATTTATGATCAAAAACGCTTTAACCAAATTTATTTGCTAGGCCGTCAGGGTCTGCGTGCATCTTAGAGAACAGTTATCCGATATGTAAGTAACCAAGATGGTCGATGGTCAAAAGTCACAAACGCTGTAACGTTGTCCGTCAATTGTGGAACCTTCAAAAAAAAAAAAAAAAAAAGACTACAAATGGCTGTCAATGTACTCTAGACTTCGACAGTCCGTAGTTTACCATAGTCGGCAGTACACGTGCAGCGAGCATATAATACAGTGATAAAAGCTCGACTTTTAAAATGGGTCATGGATGGTAAAATTAACTTCAGTATTCTTGTTCTTCTGGATATATTTGCTGAAAGTATGGGGCATGAAGCGTCCATAAATTTAGTTAAAAATCCACAGCACTGGTTCATTAATACTGTCTATTGATATATGTCAAAGTGAAATACTTAGCAGCAGCCTAATGCATTGGAAACATTTACCGAAATATTTACAATGCTGAAATATGAACTGGAAACGAAGATTTCAAATGATTAGTTACATGAATATTAGTGTTGCTGGATAGTTAAACGTGCAAACAAAACTGGAAAAAAATGAATAAACACTATCTTATACTCTCTCTCTCTCTCTCTCACACACACACACACAGCTAAACAAAAGAAATTCTGATACAGGTCACCAGCAATACCTATTGGTAATCCTATCTAAAAACAGCGAGCCGATTCTATTAAGTTGCTGTGTATCAAGTGTGCCATTTTGATATTGTTCCCAGTTACTGAATATCTGCGATTCCATTTCCTTGGAGCTCCGTTTCCTACGACGCAGTTCATTCCTGTCGGACCTGTATGTTAACGAAAAGTGCTTGCCTGTGCAAAAGACCAATAAGTTAATATAAATCCAAATTTCCTAGTCGGGCAGTTCGATTCAGAGAAAAGTGCCACGCTTTCAACGCCGTTGTTCGTGGCTGTAAATATATAATATATACTCCAGTACACTTTCGGAGCTGATCCACGTGTTGTTCACATATACCATGACACTCATGACCGCTGCCTTAGTGGGCCATGCTTCTGAAGATGCTTCCAGAATCCTAAAACTATCAGCTATTCTGTCAGATGGTAAATATGTAAGTGAAAGAAGCTGCCTTAGAAAACTACTCGCCCCTTTATCTTTTGAGTAGACATTTTTCATATCACACTCTACTGTGTGCCTGAAAATTGCCTGGCACCAGTGGAACCGACATCCTCTGATACTAACCTAGAAAAAAAAATAAGTATCGAAAACAAACATGTGACAAATCAGCGCCAACGATCCAGTCAGCAGCTGTAACCACGTACACGCTTATCCATGTTTGTGTATTAAAGATAGACGCTGTTTGGCTATATATATCTATAGTGATGTACATATGATACTTACCTCCGGAAACACTTGCCGACGAGCAAGCCAGAAGGACTTTCAAAAACAATCACAAAAACTTGAAGCTTGTCTGCTGTAATAAGAGTCTTGACAAACGTTAGCACCTGAAATGTAAGAAAAATATTAGCATCAGCTTGGTAAACACATCAGTACTTAGCTTCTGTGTAACCTGCATACTTGGTTATACATCCCCATTTCTTTTTTATACTCACCTTATAATTCGTTCAACGTCTTCCTGACATCACTGCAAACAGTAGTGGGACCTGTTTCGTCAGTTCGCCCGACCTGACAAACCCCTGGATACCAAACGGTTGGGTGAATGGCTTCTTTGCGACATGGAAAGTCCCATCCATACACCAGGCATTTGCTTGTGATAGTAGGCTGATTTGTGCAAAATTTGTGCTGATTTGTAACAAAAACAAGGTACCGATTCGACGCCACTCTTATCTTTTTTTTAAAGTTTGGTGGCATATGGCTCTCCATCAAACCTGAGGTCGATAGGGTGGTGCCAGGTAAGATAGGGTGAGATACGTTGTCTTACGATTGCCTTGGCTAGTACTGAAGGTGTCGGGATGGCATCCAACGGTGTGTTTTGTCCGCACATTATAGCTAACAATTCCCTTGTTATATCCGTTTCAGGACGGAAGACATCCTCTGCACATCGTTTTTTAATTTCTACTGGAACTTTAGTAGTAACCGCAATACCGTTTTTGGCCCAATGAGAATGTGCTGCTGCACCAGGTACAGATTCATTCCCAGTTTGCTTGACTGAAACCGGGCAGGACACGAGTCTGCTTTTCACAGAACATTGCCAGAAGATTGTCCCGTTTTTTTCTCGGTGAGCAGTGGATGAAAAGCCATCAGAATCAACAGATTTTTTTTCCCGCGCTGACTTCTGGAATCAACAGTAAATGTCACTTCATTGGAATTAGCATCCGATTCTGGTATTTGGTCCGACATGGAGGATTCGTCTATTTCTCTAGGGACTTGCATTGGCTCTGGCTCAAATTCTCTCCTTGTGGATTCGAAAATAGACCGTATGCATTCTTCGCAAAACCAATCTTTTTCCTCACCACCTGAAAAGATAAAAAATAGGATTTCAAGGTTTCTATACATCTTGCGCTTTATAGCGGAAGGAACGAAGGCAGAACTTTATGGGGGGGGGGGGAATGTGACTTCATATGCTGTCTATGTTATTTTGTCAGAGGTTTGGGGTTAGGGTTGGGTAGGGTTTGGGTTTGGGTTTGGGTTAGGGTTAGGTTCAGGTTCAGGTTCAGGTTCAGGTTTAGGTTATTAGGTAGAATGGGCAATTGAGTGGAGCGAGCAGACAATGTCACGAGCCATTTCTGTTATGGCCGCCATGTTGCCCCCCACCCCCCATAAGCAAGCTGTTCCGAAACGAAAAAGCGGGACATTGTGACACGCACGCACGCAATTAGTCAAAGCATTCGCATAAATTTATACTTCCATAGAAATTGGTAAGGTTGTGAAATGAGTACTGAAGTTATATACTTATTGGAAATAGAATCGTATACTGTATTTCGTACATGTATCGAGTATGAAATAGCCTACTACATAATGAGAATATTTCGTGCATGACACATTTGAAAAGTTCAAGTTTCACACTTAACAGACACTGCTGCTGCATAGGTTTCGTCCTGAATGCCCGTAGGGCAGTGCATCTGCCGTTGCAAACATCCTCCGCACTCCAACGCTTTGTCTTTTACTTGGACGGTTTTCTTGCAGATTAAGCAGCCTGCACGTCCCATGATGTTTAATACTAACTCACGGACGGGTGTCACATACAGAGAGTGTCCCGAGACGAGATCTGAACCCTGAGCCGCTCACTGCAGTGGTGACAAGCGAGAGTTTTAACCACTACACTACCGGGGCTATAGGGAAAGGTTTTGTAAGAGAATCGCTGCTCCATGGCGCTGCAGGTGCTGCTTACTGTTTGTGACTGTTTACTGTTTGTGACTGTCTTTGTCACCTTGGCAGTCCAGTGACATCGGGGTCACGAGTAGCGCAGGCCGCCCAATTGCATAAGGACGAAAAGTCCACTACAAACGCGGGCTCGAGACATTTCTGAGTACCCGTATGGCTCTTTTGGTAATATTAATAGCTACTTGTTTCACCGGTGATCGATTCGACTTTAGGGCTTGGGACGAAATAGACCTACGTGGAACGAAATGGACCTACGTGGGACGAAATGGACCTACGTAGGACGAACTGACCTTTGGTGTGGGGCGAAATAACCAAACCCAAGTCAAAGCTAGATGTGTATGAGAAAAAATATATCACAATCCGCTATTTTAGACAGTAAACCGTCAATATTCCACGACAGAAAGGTAGCTAATGAGTGGACACGTGAGAAACAGCTAGTGCTCGGCAGGGCGTGTTCACTACTTACAATTTCTGGGCCACGGTTGAGTCCTCGTTGTGTAAGGGTTGATTTCCATTTTCTAGAGTTTTGTCTGTTATCTGTATTAACCACAGTCTCACTTCTGTCATTACAGTTGAGAGGCAGTTTTCGAGAAACTGTTCTGGTGCAGGTTGCAGGTAACTGCTGTTGGGTGACCTCAGCTGTCATGGCACGTGGTCTCACAATGTGGCTGAGCTGTGCTCATCTCACCTGTAGTTGAGCCGCTCGCGTTGGTTGGCTGTTGTGTCAGGTGTGATCCTCTGACGTCATTCGCTAGGCTGGCGCACTGCACGTGAGTTTTGTGTTTAGTGAGGGAATGTCTTGGTCCGCTTACATTGTTTCGGAGTTTTGGTTTGTCGATGGCCTGTTGACTGTTGTGGGTAGTAAACAAAAATGTCGCAAATTGGCAGTTCTCAAACAATACTGGGTAGTTGAACCCGTGCACCTCGTGAAGCGCGTGCAAGACAGTCATAGAGAGGATGCTGCAGGACAGGTGAACTTGGAGGTTGGAGAGCGTGCAGCAAGCCTGTAGGTAAACTGCTCGAAGACTGTGCAAGCAGCAGCAACACCAGGAGTAGTATACAGCGAAGACGACAATGGCCGCATGTCATTATCGATAAAAAGGTTTAATTAATTCCATTTCATTTCCCACCTCCTCCCTTTTCAATCTTATGTCGCAATGCATGTGTACATTTATACATGGGCAGGTGTTAATAAACAAAAGTGAACCATCATACTATTTAAGTGATATATTTTTTCACTTTTATAGATTTTAGCAAATACACCGAGTGCAGCAAGACTCATTCTGCACACACAGGTACAGCTCGAAGTCGAGACTCGACTGATGAAAGTGACCAAACATTCACAGTCTTTAAGAAAAAGGTCAACCATCAATATCGTACATTTACATTATTAAAAACACTGACCATTTTCAGAAAAAAACCTTCACTTCAGGCGAGTGTTATTATTGTACACAAAATTTGTCGAAAACCGTAACCGTAAAGTATAGTGTTTATGGGGTGAGGAGGACAAAGAAAATAGATGCCGGGGTGGGGTGGGGGTGGACGGATAGAAATAATCTGAAGGAAAATCCAAGGGCTCAGAAGAAGTAGAAGAAAACGAACAATATAAATAAAATGGGAAAAGAGAGAGGTGGGTACAGCACATTGTCCCTACCCTCTTTGCTCAATATTTAGCCACAAACACTAAAGTATTTGTTTGTTTGGTCGAATTGAGAGTCTTTATTTAAAGAAAAGAACCGAACATCATATCCGATTCGGCAATTTCGTCTTTGCCTTTATAGAAGTACAATGTACCTAAAAGTCATACAAAGACCTGTGTCTAAATGACTACTTGCGGTAAAATTTGTGGCCCTTGATACGAATCATCGGTAACCGAACTACAAGCGGAATCCTGATAACGCAGACGACGATTTAGTTAATTAATTGAAATTAAGGGGGCGACACTCTTATGTTCCTACTAACAGTGAATAACAGCTACAAGCGAAACCAAAATATCTTACGCTAAGTTTTTTTTGTTAAATTCAACAAGACTGTAAAACTGAAAATAAATCAAGTGCTAGCAGCGTTAGTGCATATGAGAAATGTTGTCAATAAAACTCGCTTTGTTATAATACAACAATCTTTAGACGAAGAGTTTTTAATCGAGAGAGAACAGAAGATGTAGTGTGGCAAAAAAATAAATTAATACTGCCGGGCATTTGTATAACGTGGTTGTGCTCTTAAATAGACGAAAACTAGATATAGTTCGCGATGCAAAATCTAAAAAGATTAACATATTATTATGAAAGGGATGCAAAGATTATTCCTGTCTTTAAATGAAGTACACTTAACTAGGTTAACCTTGCTTTACCTGCAGTATGTTTGAATCAATCATGCATCGACATATTTACGATTCGTTTTAGCTTTACTAAGTTCAATGTCAGACGAAAATCTAAAAAAAAAAAAAAAACCACACTAATTGCTTATTAATTATACAAGACCTCATGTTTGCTGAATTTGTGTAGAAAGTGGAGCAGCGATAATAATAGTAAGGAGTTTCTAAGTATGTGTCTAAGAAAGCAGCTGTTTGTGTGTGTGTTTGTGTGTGTGTGTGTGTGTGTGTGTGTGTGTGTGCGTGCGTGCGTGTATAGTTAGTTTCGTCAAAACTTAGTGCGACCATATGGGACTTAATTAAGCGTCTTGTCTATAAAACTGACGAGAGGTTTTGTTCCCCGCAGGTAGACCTCAAAACACAGTGTCTGAGCTCCCAGTCAGTGGTAACTGTTATCACCAGGTGATCCATGTCAGCTTAACTGACACTCCGTCTGTCACTCTCCACCACACGTCTTTCTCCTGACGTAACAGCAGAAGCCACGTCGCAACGTGATGATGACACCTTAGCTCCAGGTGAGCGCGGTCAAGGTTGCACGACCGCTGAACCGTGACTTTCACACCCCCTAGCCTGTCATAAGTCTTCAGTCAGGTGTGACTCGCAGAGCTGGAGGAAAGGATAGACAAACTAATTAGGCCACGACTCGGCCTAATCACAGTGGTCGGTGTCAAAGAGTGGCTGGAGGTGGGCGATCGCACCTGGGTGTCCCTCAGGTGACTAAACTTAACCTCAGCGATCGGTGTCAAAGGGAGAGGGAGTCAGCTGACGACAGCCACAGCGACAGAAAGTTTCTTTCACCCACCCTCACCATTCCACACTTTCCTTACATAACTGCTTCTCATGTCGAAGCAATTTGATGGAAGGGTGAATGAGTGTAATGGCAAATACACACCCACACAGATACATACCACCATACCGACATATATACGTACGTACGTACATAACTTAGAAGGACAATCACAAGATCCTAAAACTCTCTTCTGATGGAAAGCTGATTTATTTGGGTATTTATTTGCTGATTTATTAATTTGTGTGTGTGTGTGTGTGTGTGTGTGTGTGTGTGTGTGTGAAATGTATGAATGAACTGACAACTCTTTATATCATGCATGTATTACTGTTAGTACGAGCACTATTTGGAATTGCCCTTGTGGATAAATAAAGTGGTATGGTATTACACAACCTAATCACTCGGTTCATCAATAAATGTTCTGTTAATTATCATCACGATTTTTCTAATAATGATTAATATTAATAGCAGAAGTAGTACTAAGTATTTGCACAAATGGAAAGTTACATCAGTCTCTTGCGTACATCGCACGCGCACCCACCCACCCACCCACGTACGTGTATACGTACAGACACGAATTCTTATCCCATTAGCCATTGTAGGACAAAGACACTTATCATAGACTGCAAGTGGTTTCGTCTTCGTCACTTCTTTATAATCGTTTTTCGTTGCCTGGGGGACGACACTACTCGACCAGTGGACTGTCAACACCTCTCGGTCCTACTGGATATCCCCCACTACACCCCTCCCCCTTGCGTGACGTCACGTGGTCAAGTACTGACCGGGACCTGAGAGGCAGCTGTTGATTGGTCGGTGGCTGACAAACAGGGTAGCCAGGGGCAGGGCTTATCCACCCTTTTATGGGTACCCGGCGTGTGACGTGAGGTTATTCAGTAAGTAACTACCCGCCAAGTGAGACGAAAGACCATTCACTTCTGTCAACTCCATTGCTAACTTGGTTTCTTGCCAACCACTACTGCAGCTACTCGCAGGTAAGCCTTCAGTTGTTTTTTTTAAATTGTAAGGTCGTATGCTTGTTTCTGAAAAATGACGAGAATCGAATATTTGCGTTTGTTTGCGATTTATTTGTTATCGTTTTGATTATGTAGATATTAGAGACCACCTTTTTTATACGTACACTCGATTCTACAACACAGCTGCGTGATTTCTGGAGGCCGCCATCTTACATTTTCCATTGGCGAAAGAAAACAAACTGATTAAAAGTAGCGAGGTATCATTTGATAAGAACGAAATTCTCTGACACTCCAGTCTTTTCCAAATTCTTGTTCACTGTACCCGGGTACGATATTGTTAAGCACAAACCACCACATCCATGATGCTCGCGCTTAGTTGACCGCTTTTACGAGACATTCAGCTCCCAAACCGGCGAGTGTCGATAAATTATCGTTACTCGACAACAAAAAAACCATGGCGGCATTTCTGATTTGCCAAAGAGAACAAAAGCGCGTTTTTCATCCAGATTTCTAAAATTAGTGTATTCCACAAAACGTTACCCAATTATTAAAAAAGATAGGAAGAAACCTTTGAAATAAATTTTTGTCAAGGTCAGAAATATCCAAGTCCTTTCCTTTCACAACCTGTGTCATAACCAACTCAGATCAAAAGCTATGGGCTTCAAG
Source organism: Marisa cornuarietis (assembly GCA_004794655.1). Lineage (NCBI taxonomy): Eukaryota > Metazoa > Mollusca > Gastropoda > Architaenioglossa > Ampullariidae > Marisa > Marisa cornuarietis. The sequence continues at coordinate 3,738,521 of SMMW01000546.1, read as the reverse complement.
ACGTAGCCTATGAAGATCAAATATAGTCCAAATCGAAATACTAGTTCAAGTAGTTTTTTTTAATACTCATAACAGAGTGGCATGACATTAGAAACTCGAACAATGTATGCTAGTTTACTCCCTTTAGGCAATACATAACATGATTGCTTGAATACTAATGCTATTTATTTATTTTGACAGGAATGGACACAGCGGAAGCAGCGCTATCGGCTAACTCTAATGAACACGAGTGCCCCATCTGTTTGAACCCCTTCAGGGAGCCTAAAATTCTATTCTGTGGTCACGTCATCTGCCGTCTATGCCTCATCACCTGGCTAAGAGCGCGAAACTTGGAAGCCGGCTGCCCTCTTTGCCGGCATCCCATTTTTGAGGTGACGTTTTTAGACTTACCACTTGATTTTGTCGAGTTAATAGCCGACTCTTTCCCCACGGACGAGGTCATAAAGGCGACCACCCGTGGTAGAATTAACCCCACTCCACACATGTGCCAATGGTGCGAAGATCTTCTTTGCTCGTCGCGCGATACTCCGCACCCAAAATGCCCTGGACCGCAAGATGAGCGCAGTACTCATCAGCGCGAGGCAGACGCTAGGAAGACAGTGAAGGATCTGTCCGATAAGGTGGAACTGATGATGGAAACGAGTAATGACATGGATAAGTTTCTCAACGACGTGGTGGCTGAGATCCGTGATCTCGCGGACATGAACGAGACCGAGGACCTGGTGCAAGAGCAGACCCTGCAGTTTGTCAACTGGTTCCGGTTTCAGACTGGGAAACTTCGCTCTGTCCTCTTGACACACAAGAACGTCCTGCACCGCATGGGCGACAGCCATCAGGTCATGGCCACCAACCTGATGAGGAAGCCCATGCAGGACAGGGTGGAAAAGATCAGGAGAAAATTGAATCTTTTGAACCAGAGTTATTTCCGAGGCTCACAGTGTGTGCGCGCATTGTGGAGAAAGTAGTTTGACCGACATGTACCCAACTAAGATGATCGACAGTCAAAAGTCGCGAAAGCTATGACATTGTCCACATTACTGTCACTCCATCTTCTTTTATTATGTTTGTATATATTTGTAGACAGATAACATACATTAATAACCCTATTTGTGTGATTTCATTTATCTTCTTAGTGTTATAGATTCCATCAGTAACCCTTCATTTTCATAAATTACATTCCTAATCAAACACCAAATAAAAAAATAATGGATGAAAACTGGTTTACAACAAATAAAGAATATGGTGAAGAAATGTAGCAAGATTGGAGGGAGACAGACAGACAGAGAAGAATGACAGAGATGCGATCACTACATTGTAATCACCAGCGACCTTCTTCTGCCAATTAAGAACATTAAACTCATTTTCCTTTGATTAAGTGTAGCAAAACTTTAAGCTAACTGTATGGAGACTTATGTAGCGTGTATTAAAGCCCTTGAACTGAATTTTTAAGTTTTTAGACGAATATAAGGAATTAAACATTGAATTCTAAGAATCACCGATTGAGTTTCTTATTCTTCTGTGAAGTCTATGTCTTGGAAAAGCAGACTTTCGCTTTTTCTGTGAGCAGTGTTAGTGTCCGCGTGTTTCTAAAGCAAACTTTACAAAATTCTCACGTTTAGCTTTTATGTTACAGTAAGAACCAAATGAAGTTTGAGAAAATGCTTACACTCTAGCGGGGAATTAGTAAAATTATCGTCGCTCCCCCCCCCCAACTCCCGTACACACCTCAGACACATTCTCTTGGATTTAAAATCATTTTCACTTGTTCTCACAATAAGGTTGACGGTAATCGAGACACTGAAGATGCAAAGGATGATGATTCTGTCGATTGAAATTCAGGGGACGGTGCTCTTACGTTTTCGTTAGCAGATAAATTCAGCAGCAATCGAAAGCAAAATACCCTTCACTTAACGAAATCCAGCAAATTTAGAAATCCAACTTCATTAGAATCTACTTATACAATGCTACAAATTTCAAGGTAATTTTATTAACGCGTACATCTGCAGCTGCTTACGAAATAGTTCAAATTAAGAGAGAAAATAAAATGTGTGATAAGAAATAAATTGATACTGCATTGTATCAATAGGTTGTCCTCATAAGTGAATGAGGACTAACAATAGTTCGAAATGTACAGACTAACGATCCATACATCTTATTGTAACAGGGATGCAAAATTTATCTCGTCTTTAAAATGAAGCACACGTAGATAAGCTTACGTTGTTTTAACCGCAATGTGTTTGAGACAGTCATGCATCTACGAATATGCTACATTCGTTTGTAACATTATCATACTACCACTAGCTATTCTAGGAATTAGTGTATGAATTCTAAAAAATAAATAAATAAAAAGAAGCTATTTCAAATAGACATATTGCTAGCTGGTCTTTTATTTTTTCGAACAGATCAGTAAGACTAATTATTAGCAAGTTTTTTTTTTATAAAGTGTGTGTCTCATACTTTTAAAGCTCTTTGCAGACAACAACTTTTAGTTTAACTCACAGCCATGAGTTGAAGATTCTAAGTGGAAACATGGGTTTTTTTAATTACTAGGTGATATGTTTCTGACAATGACGAGAACCGACTATTTCATTTTGCTGCAAGTCGATGTCACGAACCAGCGTCTCACAGTCAACACACAGAGACTGAGCACAGGTATGGACACGCGTTCTTTCACTCAACAAATCGCGAAGACCTGTACGTGGGCTTGAAATTCTCTATTGTGGGGATCCTTGTTTATCTTTAGAGGGGAGCAGCAGTGTACACAAATTTCAAATAATTCTTCAAATCTCAAATAGGTTTAACACTTTCAAATAATTTCAACCACTTTCCAAATCAACATGTAAATGTTATATAATTACCAATTATATAGACCCTCGCAATCACTTAGGTTACTCTAAAGTGTAGAGGATATATTTTTGAAGCCCTTTGCAACCGCGAAAGGGGGAAGGGACGAGAGCGGCTGGGCCCGCTCTGCGCCCTCAACAACCAGAAAACGGGGCCAGGCCCCCCTCAACAACCACTTTCACACTGTCTCGCACCTCATCCTCACTGTCCGAAGACTCATCCTCACGTATGCCTTTTCCCAGATTTTTTTTTTTGTGCCACAATAAAGAAAAGAGGTTTCGTTCCTTATGCTCCCCACCCACCACGGAGTCCAACAAGGGGATGCAGCAGAGTGGTACCACTAAGGGCATTTTCAGCAGGGTCGCACCAGGGATACATAAGGAATTTACTCTGGCCTACAGAGTGTGAAGACCTGACCCCAGCCGCAGCCTTCTATCAACGACCAGCCGATTGATTGGTATGGGCCACACCAACCTCCCGTCTAGTTTAAGTCCGGGCCAAAGAGGTTCTGTTGGTATGATGGGCTGCAACCCATCAGGGACCTCAACCTCCAGGATCCCATCCTCCCCCGACACGGATCGCCCTGAATGGCATACGCAGGGGGCCTAAAGGAGGCCACAGAGAAATGAGCTAGCCTATATTACAAGAAAGGTATCATGGAAGAAGAAGGCAGGGAAAGACCGGTGTAGGCAGAAGAAAGAAAAGACAAACAGTAATGTCACAGGGAGATGGTTGATTAGAAAAAGAGTACAGGTGAAAGGGCCAGTGAGGGAGAAACAAGAAAAGCATAAGAAAAAGGGTGGACCAGCTTAGTCACCCAGCCTCTCTCTGGCTGGGTGTTCACCCCCGGCACGAGAAGCCGGGCTCACGGGGGCGTAATGAGTGTACCTTCTTCACATACTGAATTTTTTTTTTCAGTCAACATAACAATTTTGAACCGGTTCTATCAGTCATTGATAGAAATCTGCATTATTATTATTATTAATCGAAAGTCTTGTATGTTCCTTGTTAGGCTGGTTCTGCAGTTTGTTTGCTCATGATAGCAACAGTTCAAACAGTACCGTCCATATTATTTTGTTCTGAGGTCATTGGTGTCTGTCAGAGAAGCTTCTGCATTTGTTGACACTAAAACGCTCTTGCAAGAGAATTTATTTTATTGAGTTTAGGCAAACGCTATGCTATGCCTGTATGCAGTAGATATACGGGCTGTCAAAATCGTTTGTACACGAAACAGTCCAACACCTGTATAACCAAGATGAAATTTCAGTTTGTATGATAAAGATGTGTCTTACAAGTGGCTTTTGCTGTATGATAATGTGTTTTGTATAATGCACTTCTTTTTTACTTACAAACCTGGGAACACTGCCAATTAGATTAATAATGTTGGTCATTGCCATTTAAAATCTATTTGTAGATGTTTTTTTCTGTACAACATTAGAAACAAAGAGAAAAACATTCATTTGTTTATGTTTTGGGGGTGTGGGGTTTAGAATTAGGTTGATGACTATGTCAGCTGCAACTGTACACATATCTTTGCCCGTCTCAGTCTTCACCATGATATTGTTCTTCTTGCTTAACCACAAGCTGCTCTTCTGTCAGCACAGGCTCTTGCTCACTCTTAAATGAACATGGGGGAGAATTGAGAGTGGATCTCCAGTTTATTCCATTATCTTTCCTCCCTGTCACCAATACAGTGAAGGTTGGCTGTCCTGGGCACACTGTTCTTTCAATGCATGTGGCATCTGTTTATAGGGCTGGCTGCCTTGCCATGATAAAGCCCACTAATTGCTGGCTCAGCATAAAACACCAATTAACCCCACCCCCCATTATCTTTCCTGCTACAATCATCAAGAACAGATTAAGACAAATAATTCAAACTAGCAAACTCAATTTTAATTCATTGGTTTACATTATTTATTGATGGAAATCTATGGAAGAATGAGAGCATGTGCACAAACATCTGAAAGAAAGGAATGCATGATCCTCAGCTACTTTCAAGTAGCGTCAATACAGTACCAATAAAGTCATCATCAAGAAAAGATTAAGACAACTAAGACAAACACAGCTAAGAAATGTTTGTGTTCTTTTGTAAATAGGTAAATAATTCAACTAGAAAACTTACTGATATTTACAACAAATTTATGGTCACAGCAGCCTGAATGCAAAATTATCCATTTATGCACTCTTGAGACTGTATTGAATAATGGTGTTTAATTTACATTAAACACATCTTTGACATTTAAGTGGTAGAGTCATAAAGCTAATGACTTAGTAACTTTATTTACACTGATTTATTTGGTGCAAGTCATACAAGAAAATTTTTCACACACTCACACAGTTTTTTTCACTTAGCTGTGGGTGTATTAACCCCTGTGGGACCCCGGGGTATGCTTGCCTAGTGAGCATTGTAAGAATAGGGTCCCTGCCATCCAGCCAGGCATGTCGTTAGAGGCGACTAAGGTGGACACCTCACCTAGAGGTAAATTAGGTTGTGGTAGGGCTAGCAACCCCACCATATAAAAAAAAGCAGGTTACAGAAACCAACACTAGAGCACTCGTTACGGATGGTGAAGGTAATGAGACATACCAGGGAACTGGACTTATGACAGACGACAGTCAAACCCGAGTGGGAGCTGGCGCCCTGATAGTGGATTTCGTGAAGCCAAAACAGAAGTTGAGGGTGGGGTGCTGGAATGACCTTGTACCAAACTGGCAGGATGCCCCAACTAGTCAAGGAGTTTGACAATTACAACTTGGACATCCTAGGAGTCAGCGAGGTCAGATGGACCGGCACGGCCTTTGCCTCACTCAGGAGGCAAAAAACATCAGTCAAAAGATCAAGCTAAGAATCTTCAAGTCAAATGTGATCAGAACCCTCTTTTATGGACCAGAATCATGGAAGATGACCAAAAACATCGGTAACAGGCTTGACGTCTTCCAAAACAGATGCCTCAGGCACATACCTAACATCTTTTGGCCAAACATCATCACCAATGAAGATCTCCACTGAAAAACTGAAATCAATACAACTTTATTTATCCACTAAGGGCAATTCTAAATAGTGCTCATACAGATGTCATGCCCCATGCAAAGAAAGAACAGAGTGCTCAAGACAAGAGCTGAACCCAAGACAGCCAAGCCTCACTGCACTGGTGACAGAAGCTAACCATTGCACCACTGGACCTGCCTCTAAAAAAATGGAAACATAATGTTACTCACCAAACATGAAAGGGCATTATCATGATTATAGAACAATGAAATCATTGGTAGCATGTGCGAGGCAAGAAGACATGATGTGAAAAGAAACCAAGCTCAAGGCGCTTTGTTAAATTAGTTGATCTTCTGAAGAAAACTTTACTTTCACTGCACTACAGTATGATGCACTACACTTTGAATTATTGAGCACCATTTTAAATAGGCTGGGAGCCTAATAACAGATTTCCTCACTTCACACATGAGGTTTTTCATTTATGTCAATGTGGTTTCTTTCAAATAGCCTAATCTAAGACAACCTTACATAACACTGCACTGTTTTTAAATGGGCTGGCAACATGAAATTCGCTTTACATACACGTTAACTTGTAAGGTCTCTCCTTGGCACACCATGTGCTTGTTCACAAGGGATCTTGTCAAGGCAATTTTACATATACCACACTAATGAGTTTTAACATCACTGTAAATGATTATGTGGTGTTATAACCTGACCCTCTGCTTAAAACTAGCTTTACATACAATGCATTGGTGAGGTTTCACATTTCTGGGGCCAGCATGTGCTTTTTTAAATGGCTTGAGCGCTTAGAAGTAGCTTTATGCAAACTGCACTGGTGAGGTTTCACATCACTGTGGGTCACCATGTGCCTTTTTAAACTACCAGCATTCTTATAAGCAGATTTACACACACTGCACTGGTGAGGTTTCTCATCACTGTGGGCCAGCAAGTGAGCTTTTAAATGAGCAGAGTGCTTATAAGCAGATTTACACAGGCTGCACTGGTGAGGTCTCTCATCACTGTGGGCCAGCATGTGTTTTTTTAAACAGCTTGGGGTCGTAAAAGCAGCTTGACATACACTGCACTGGTGAGGTTTCTTATTGTGGGTACGCATGTGGTTTTTTAAAATACCTGAGTTCTTAAAAGTAGCTTTACACACTTTGCACTTGTGACGTTTCCTACAACTGTTAGTCGCCATGTGCCTTTTTAGGTAAAATGATCTTTTGAAAATTGCATGACACACACTGCACTGGTAAGGTCCCTCATCTTTGTGGGTCAGCATGTGCACTTTTAAATGGTTTGAGCGCTTAAAAGCAGCCTTACAAATACTGCACTGTAGAGGTGTCGCGTCACCATGAGTCCTCATGTGCTTTTTTAAGTATAACGATGTTCTATAAGCTGCATCACAAATGCTGCATTGGTGAGGTCTCTCATGGTAGTGGGTCCTCATGTGCACTTTTAACTGAAGTGATGTTTTGAAGGCACCTTTACACACATTGCACTCAAAAGGTTTAACACCACGGTGATTCAACATGTGCTTTTTAGGCATTCTGATGTTTTGAAAGCTGCAGTGCATATGCTGCACTGGTGAGGTCTCTCATCAGTGTGGGTCAACATGTGAACTTTTAAATAAGCAGAGTGCTTATAAGCAGATTTACACACACTGCACTGGTGAGGTCTCTCATCACTGTGGGTCAACATATGTCTTTTTAGATGACATAGAAAGCTGAAAGAAGAGAGACACACTTTTCAATAATGTTGAACAACATTTTGTTTTCCTGACTTTTTGACGACTACTGTGACAGTTAAAGGTGTTGGATGTTGATGACTTTCTGTCACAATATTCATTACCTCAGGAGTATTACACCTACCACCACTCATCTCTTGAAAATTCTCATCAATGTCATGCTTCCACACTGCCTGTCGACCAGGTAAGTATACCTCAGTCTTCACCATGCGACTATCATCTTGTTCTTCTTGCTTAATGACCAGTTGCTCTTCTGTCTTTGCAGCATGCATAGACTCTTGTTCAGTCTTAATTAAGCATGCGGCATCTTGAGAGTGAAGCCTCATTTTACCAACACTCTCATGCTTACAGTTTGTCTGCTCAGTGTGCACAGCACACCCAACATCTAAATGATGGACTTCTTGACCATGAACTTGCTCAGCTTTAACCGAACAAACGGCCTCTTTAGAGATGATCGCTGTCTTCACAATACTGTCGTGACTGCAGTTTGCCTGCTGATTGTGTATGGCATGCTCAGTTTTTATGTGACAGAGTTCTTCACCAGGAGTTTGCTCATCAGAAAAAACGGCATCTTGAGAGTTGTGCTCCAGTTTGACAACACTCTCCTGAATCCAGTTTGACTTTTGAATGTGTGCAACATGCTCAGGTTTTATGTCATGGAGTCGTTGACCAGTAATGTCCTCAGTTTGAATAGAACATGCAGCATCTTGAGAGTTTAGTTCCTGTTTCACGACACAGGCATGCTTACAGTCTGACTGCTGACTTTGAGCAGCATGCACAGATTTTATGTGATGAATTGGATCAAAACTGTTCTCAAGCTGCATAAAGCTGATTAGAGAACCACACGTCTTTTTGGAATAAGAACAAAATGTATTTTCTGTCTCAAGCATTACATTACTGCTTAGCTCTTTTTGTAGGTCAACCACAGAGTTTGGTTCACTCTTTATGTTGAGCATACATGGGACTTGGACTTCACTGATTATGGCTTCCTCTTCTCCTGAGGTTACAGTCAACATTTCTTGGTCAGTTGTTAAGGTACTGTCTGGCGTGAGCCGCATACAAGGCCTTAGCTCTTTCATTTTAGGTGCCTTAGTCCTTAGGATGATAATAAAAACATGAAACAGTACAATGTGACAATTCATTAATTGTATCTTACTTAAAATAAAACATCTTAAAATATCCCAGAATGGTTGTGATCGCAGTTGTAATGGTTATGAGCTTTATTTCCATCTCACATAATGTGCATGGTGAAATACCAATGCAATGTGAACTGCCCATAAAGAAATCCATTGGAGAGGGAGATCGCCATTATAAAAGCTGTACACTCACTTCCTCAAAATAAATTCGCTAGACATCATGTTGACTCTTTCACTTTTGTTGATAAAAGAGCTCTACCGTTATAATTGTTAAACAGGTACAATGATAATTTTCCAAATGCTGGAGGCAATTGGTTTGTATTAAACACAGGTCTGCTTTGTTATTTTAAGATTTATATATATATATATATGTCACTGTGACAAAAGTTCGACCCTTAAAATGAGCCACAAGGGTTAAAATTAATTTCATTATTCTTGTTCTTTTGGCTATATTTGTTGAAAGTAAGTGGCATGAAGTGTCCATAAATGTAGTTAAAAAGATAGCTGCTCCTCTGGTTCTTATGCAGTTACGTTTTTAGCGTGACATCCAGGCGTTCGATGGACGTCATGCGAGGACATAGAAGTACAGCAATTACTCATTACTGCTATCAACGAAAACCTAAAGTACTAGTTCACTGATACTGTTTATTCATACATTTCAAAATGAAATAGCCGCAGCCTATTACACTGGAAGAATATTTAATGAAGGATTTATCTTTGTCCCTGCAACGACTATCAGTTACTAAACTTTTTATTTTTCTCTCAAGTACTACACTCGGCCGCAAACACCAAAAAGACAACAGATGCCTATAAAAATGATACAGCACTACTTATGTTGTATGCTTTTCACATAATTAACAGGAAAACAAGAAAAAAATTTAGTCCCACGACTGCTATCGAGCTTATTATCTGAAACTACAGTAGTTTTACAAAACTAAAGTATTCTACTGTGTGTATAGATGTGGTTGATAACATTTGATTTGCATGGTGTATCTGTAGTTGTTTAAGTACCACACAGTGAAGGAAGAAAACATCAGATATAAACAGAACAAGTCACATGTAACAGCATGATATGATTTTATTAAAAATCAACACCACCACTTTCAAGCGAAAAAGAATTGAAGATTATTTTGTTCCCATGAGACCGGACAGCATACAGTTTGCAGCTGAGTATATTGCCACCTATCGGCAAATGTACACTTCCACATCTGATAGCAACAAAAGACACAACAGTTTTAAAAACTGCAGCAATCAGCAAGGCAATAATAAACAAAACCAGTAACTATTTTGAGATTTAACAGCACTGAGTTAAAGCTTTGATGAAAATCTTAGGTGCCTGTATTGTGCACTTTACTAAGACAATCAAAGAAATAAAATCAAGTTTCACACAGTTCTGAGAAGTTTAGCTGACCAGCCTTTGCAAAATCACACATTTGGACATGTCAGGTAAAACACACACAGATAAAATTAAAAGATTATGGACAAAAATACAAATGCAAAAAGCATTAAAATTCAAAACAAGTGATTGTTAACATACCAGGATGACTACCATTTTATATGTTCTTAGTGACACAATGAACAAGAGCAAAAAGTGACTAGCTCAGTGAACCAATGCAATGTTGGCAAGTTCACGCAGACAGTTCGGAAGCTGAGCATCAGTCAAAGGATGAAATGTAATGCATTTATCCTGATGGCCGTCATAATCTTATGGTTATCATGATTATAAAGTAGTTAAAAAGTTAAGGACAAAGCATGAAGCACTTACCACACTGTCTGTTTCAGGCCATTGTTGGTGTAAAGCACTGCACGTCTTTCAGCCAGATCACGTTGTCAAGGCTATGTGTGTATAAAACGCTGACACAGATTTTTAATAAAATTACCGTTCGGACAACCATTTTTTACACACGACTCCCGTCATCTACTAGATAAAACCAATTATCGCGGTGATCAAAGCATTCACAATTTTGGGACAAAGTACCATGACGCCCGTTAGTATGAACTCAGATTGCATCTATATTTTTTGCAAGAATATGTTGACATATACTTCAAGTGTGGAAACTGTAGAAATTTATTTGGTGAAAAGTTTCAGTGCTCCCCGACTGTTGGAAACTTTGTAGTGTGAATAGAATTTACGTCAAACGTGAACCAACCTCGACCATTTATGTCAAACATGAAGCAATCTCAACCGGCCGCCCATTTTTTGTATTCTTCGACGATTACCCAATTAACGCATTCAAGCATACAAAACATGCAAAAAACAAACAAAAACAAAAACAAACAAAAAACCAAGGTCACAGAAAGCCAGTATTATCATCTCCTTAAGCCTTGATGTAGTTTCAGGTTCAACAAAGCAAAAATATAGATGTAAGAAATCGAAGTCCGACTTCATGCCAGAAGGGAATTTTTGTCAGTGTCATATATAGGTATTCCTCCTTGAGCTGCCATGGGTAGACACTCAAACACGAATGTAACAATATATACATGTTAAACTAGTTAAATGTAAAGTAACTTAAATATAACACACCTGTAGATATATGTGGATAACAATACGAAATGAATCAGTAGTAAAAACACAACAAACAAAAACAGCCTAATTCCAAGTCCTGGACGAGCATACATTGTACATAGTAGGAAACTCTTTTGATGTACGCGATGATGCTGTAGCTGCCCTTTATCACTAAAGCAAGAAAACAAAACTAGTACAAATCATTTAACAAACTGCTTAATCGCACTAAATGTCAACAGCACAATGTTTACCTGTTTGTTGTGTCGGGAGCTAACCCTTTGCTTTCTGTTCGGGCAATGATGGTAATTTAGATTTTACAGGACCGACTACACATACCCGCTATGATGTGGATCAAGGAATAATTAAGTCAACAAAGGGAGCTTAGCGTCTCGACTGGATAGACAACTCCCTTTTCCGAGCTTGCGGGTAGCGATGGAGGTCTGTCTAGAGAAGCCGTCAAGATTGTTGTTGGTTTTATTTAGTTAGTGCTTGTATATTCGGGCGTGCCGAGCGACAGCCCTTGTAAACTTGTGTCAACACAGGACTATGAACTGAATGGTGTTGTGCAAAAAGAATGAGAAAAAAAACTTGTGTAAGTGGACTGTGCCGTAATATTTATTGGGTGGGTGGGTTGGCTGGTTGGGTGGGTTGGGTGAGAATAATGCCACAAGAATATACAATTACTGACAAGAAGTTTAACGACGATAAGATGGAGAAGATGCAGTGGAATGAACCAATACTGGCAATTAATTTTTGGATCTGTTACACATTTGGCAAAGAAAACAAGGTTTGATTCACAGTAACTGCCCATCAGTCACTTGAAAAATCACATATATATATATATCGTCACACACACACACAATCGTGTGAAAAACAAGTCAGCTTTCGTTAACGTGGCTTACCTTTCCACTAAATCTTTCTCTTATGACCATTCACAAGTACTATTTGATATTGTGTCTAATCTGCTGTCTTACGTTACCCTTGAGATCAAAACTAAGCACGAAGAAAAACAATTCAAGGGTAGGTAACCTACGACGGATGATCCACGACGTCGTTCTTGCAATCTAAAACGAGTTGCATCCCTTTGACTGATTCGCTATTCGTGTTCGTGTCCTCCGTACTCTCTAAACGAGCAGGATGCCCCGGGGATACGTAAAAGGAGTACGACGTCGAAGTAAACAGAAAAAGAATTTTCTGGCTAATAAAAAAGAGTGGAAAGGTACCCCCCCCCCGAAAAAAGAATTCTTAAGATCAGTCTCGTGGTGGTACTTGACCACTGCTTTCATCCCCCACCCGCGACGACCGACACCGGCGGGTCGACTCCATGAGAGAACTGGTTTTATTATCCGTGTCGGACTGGTACCAGTTAAGGGAGCGAAGAAGATGATGCTCTGTATGTTCTCTGTCATTTTCAGTCTTTCTCTTACACGAATGAACGGAAAACTGCAAAAAGCAAAATTCATTCTGAGAATGCTGAATACAAGATTGTAATAGATCTCTAAATGTATAACTAAATGAATATTTTTCTTACAATACGAATATAAATAAATAAAACTTTTTTTTAACAAATGTCTGATAGATTTATCCGACTTAGACAAAACCGCTGTTGCTGGACTGTTGTTCTCAGTCGAGTAGCGTTCTGATCTGTTCAGTCGATTTCTAGAACTTTCTATGGGAAGACCAGATGCATCAGACGACTTTCAGGGTGACAGCTTGAAGCCAGTTTACGATCTTTGTGCACACTAAATGTGTGTAACTTACATCCTGCTGGACAGATAATCCTTTATTTCTTCCTATTGGACAGTTTGTGGAGGACGGGAAGAATCGATTATGATTTTGAGAGAAATGGAGGGAGTGTATCTAAATTCACACACACACACACACACACACACACACACACACACACACACACACACACACACACACACACACACACTAGCAAAGCCCAAGAAAGCCCCAGGAACCTTAGAAAGTGAGTTTCAAGGAGGGAAATTTAATAATTCGGGGAAATTTCCCGAAAACCGTAGTACTCTTTGCAGTATAAAAAAGAGAGGGAGAGAGACTTTATAAATCAAACAATTTACGACGAAACTGTGATTTCTGAATTCTGATTTTTTTTTTAAGTCACTAACGTGGGCATGCGCGAGCTATCAGCTTCTCACGCGTGACTACTTTTAGGGTTGCAAGAAAGGAGACGGGTGTGCAAAGTCTGGCAAGAAGAAAAGGCAGTTCTAGACTTGTTGGGGTTTTGGATGATGATGATGATGATGATGATGATGATGATGATGATGATGATGATGATGATGATGATGATGATGATGATGATGGTGGTGGTGGTCGTCGTCGTCGTCCTCGTCCTCGTTGTCGTGTGGGGCTTTATATTCACTCAGAATTTAACACATTATCTTCGATATCAGCCCCGTTATTCAAAAAGAAAATGTGCTCCTGATAGATCTAAAGAAATGTGAAATGAGCTGAACATTTCACCACAACTAGAAAGTAATGAGTACAAGGAACTAGTCTCGGATGACATGTTAGAATTTGAGATTCTCTCCAGCCCCCGTCCACATCCTTTTTAATTGAGGTTATCTTCCCTTTGAATGAGTACATATGCACGTGATGGTAACAAATATAATTTTACTGACCCGCGTGGTCATAGATATTGTAATTTATATTGTTAATTAATGAAACCTTTTGTTTTGCTAGTTGTTTGAACTGATGCTCAATATTACTGTTGCTAAATATTTTCAATGTACTTGAAGTTCTCCTATTGTTCTAACAATTGTGAGTCATTGATGTTGAAGTGGTCTGGTCACGTGTCTCATCTCGTTCTTTCTGTCCATCCTGTGCTTCTGTCAGTCGCTCTTCTGCCCTATCTCCTGTCTTTTTTTTTGCTGTTTGTGACATCCTTCTTTTCAGTTTGATGCGCAGCACACCTCTTTCTGTTCTAAAGGGCTGCCACCGAATGAGCTCGAACTGCAGTGAGGTCCCCTTCTTTAGGGGCAATCAGGCCCGTGTCATGGCCCCAGCTTTGCTTCTCTCTTCTCCGACCTTCTCTAATTTCATCGCTTTTTGTGTCTGACCGCCTTCTCAAAGGCCGTCCTTGCCTCGGCTTTTGTCCGTCCTGCCTGGATGACTGGTCTCGGATGAAAAGCGCTTCATTACCAAGAGTCTGAGAATTATAATAATCGAGACGGAACTCCGACAAGAGGAAAAGCAGCGGTCTTTTGTAGCAGGTCTTGTCCAGAGAGTCGCCATAATGACACCAGCTTCGGAATGCCCGTACCCCCCTCTTTCTCCGCCATTGTCTCCCTTTCTTCTGCCCGCCATTGAAGCAGTGTTTGCGTGCAGCTTTTGCTGATATTTCATCAGCGTCCGGACAAAAGATTAATGAAGCTTTATACCCAGGGATGGCACAGGCATTGCTGGGGCCCAGCAAGGAGCCATACAGCTGCGACTTTGACTTAGGCTGTCCGTGAAAGGCTGGCGACAAAAGCCCGGTGCCGAATTCTTTGTGAGTCGTAAGAAGGAAAGCAGGCAGAGAAAATCCTTTGGACGTATCTGATTTAATTACTCGGATCTTGGATGCAGCGCGTTCGTAGTTCGATAGCGTCTGATTTCCTCTCTACCACGCCGATGCGTCTCTATGGTCTTACCAGGAAAACTATAACACGCGCACGCGTGCGTGAAGGAACACAACTGCAAATCCCCCGCGTGCCAGCCTTCGTTCATCCCGCCGCAATAAATAAATAAATAAACAAACAAATAAAATGATATTTTGACCGTTGTGCTTGCAGATATGCAGGCTAAGCGTTTTCTAACGTCAGTATCGAGTGTCACGTGATCTGTTTAAGCCAAAGAGCGAGAAACGAATTTTTTTTTTTTAACAGGGTGGAGCGCCTGGTGGCATATTCATTGGATAAGACGATCGCTTGTCACCACTGCAGTAGAGGCCCTGCGTTCAGATCTCGTCACGGGCACTCTTTTTATGTGACATCTGTTCGCAAAGCTGGCCTTCGGGGTCCCCCCCCCTTCCCATTTACCCCAGTTTCCTCCCCATTCCCTCTTTCCTTGTAGTGCGAAATCATCTCTAGGTGAAAACTCGTTCCCGCCAAACCATCCAACCATACAAACAGAGATGGAGAGTTGACGAAACGAAAAGAAAAAGACAAGTAATAAGGGAGTGAGAAAATATTTTCCGGAAGACTGCAGCACTAAGAGCTACGTAGTCAAAAGAACATTAGACAGCAAGTGGGATTACTCTTGGTTTCACTGCTTTGCTCTTGGACTGCTTCTCTTTTTTTCAGGTACGATTTGGGTGGTCGGAGGTTTGTATCCAGTCTCATATGTTCCCTTACCTCCTCCTCTCTCCCCCTCCCCGGTGTAGATGTGTGACGGACAGATCTTGGGCATCTGTACATCTATTGGTTATCTCTACGAGAGTCGACTTAGCCTCTGAGTTCTTGGTTCACTCGATTTTACTGCGATGTGACATGGGTGTTGCGACAGACTCATGCAGCCCAACAGCTGCACCATAGCCCCTCGTCGGGGAGTAGAAATAATGCACACTACTGCAGCCATTGACAGGCCTTACGACTACAGCTGTAAATCTGACCCAATTGCAACAACGCTTTTTTATTTTTAAATGTGCAAAGTCTTACGAGCTGCTGTGATTACTCGAGGAAGAAAGATGAAATGTTCGCTTTTCTTGATTCACCTTGTAAATGTACGCACATATTTGTGTTCACGCATTCACGGATAAATACTTCCATTTTTATGTTCATATAAAAGAAAAGTCAAATGCTGATTTCCTGCCTGACTGACTGTCGGACGCCTCTTGTCTAACCGACTATCGAGCTCTTTCTGATTGACTGACTATCGAACACTTGACTACCTGGCCGACTGAACATTGTTCATTGACTTCCTGTCCGACTGTCAGACGAGCTGAAACACATATCAAGCAATTATCGAAATAAAAGGCCCCTTGAACTCAAGCATCCACCATACAGCGACGACTGAAAAGGGACGGAGAAGAAGAGCGCCTTTGTTAGGGGGTGGGGCGGCAGTGGAGAAGATTGAACATGGCTGTGATGTGAATATTTCGGGAACTTTAAAGCCACTTGAGCTTCAGAATAGCGGCCCCTCATCCCAACCCCCTATCTCACCCCCCAACCACCCACTCCATAGCCACTTGATGTTAGCGTCGTCAGCCCATGCTCATCAATCAGCCGAGAGAGCAGTCCAGTTTTCAAGCGAAATTGTAAAAAAGAAAAAAAAAAAACTAAAAACGATGGCACAAGTTTCCCAGCAGGATGTCTCTGGCACCATGAAGAAAAACGACGTCGCCCTTGCAAGAGTCCAATCAATGTTGAGTCTATACATATTATTCCTACTTCCCATTGCGGGACCGCGATATCAAGAATGATGTGACAGGAAAGAAAGCAGTGATAAAACCAAACTTAATATCAAATGGTGTGGCTCTCTCTACTACCCCAAAACCCATCCTACACTTTTTTTTTCTTTTTTTGCAGGCTTGACTACCCCCCTCCCTTCTTACCGCCCTTGCACAAAGTTATCTTCGGGCACCAATCATGTTCTCCAACAGCCATCGAAAAGCGGGAGGGGGAGGGTAAGTGGAGGGGGCTGGGGCGAGTTGGCAGAAAGGGGAGGTTGCGCTTATACTCCGGTGAATAAAACAGGCGCACGCAGAGGACACGGTTTTACGACATTGCTTGTATGAAAGTTTGATGCGCTTCTTACGGTTGTCGTAAATTGTAGTGAGTTTGAATTGATCCGAGAACCTGGCACACATCTGAAGTCGCGAAGAGACTGGAACGTCTCGTAAGATGTCTTTGACGCCATTGTTGACTCGGGCGAGAGGGAGAAATTGGAGCCTCGCGCCTGCCCGGGGGATCTTTTGTCCTCGGTCTGTTCTTGGGGCCTGCAATGGACACTATTACGGAGGAAGGGCCAGAACAGCAATGGTCCATCGTTTGCCATGATGCCCTGTAATCTCTCGGCCAACAATCTTCCAGCAGGAATCTGTGAAGTGACGAAACGAGCAGCGGTGGCAACAAAGTGTGTTTGATGCCGCAGGAGCGGGAGAAGAATGGCGGCCGGAAGCCAGAAAAGCTCAGCTTCATCCGGGGTTGTTGGGCAGTGGTGGTGGGGGAACAAGACGACGCTTTTCCGCTGCAAAGACCCATATTCTTTTCCCCCTTCCTCCTTCCATTCAACGCCAACAAGCCTTCGCTGTCACCTCTGCCCCGCAGCTTACAGCCAGGGAGGTGAGGAAAAGAAACAAAACTTTTGCCGTGTTGACCGTGCCTCTTTTTCGGCGATGAATGAGCCTGCACCAAAAGATGCGAGTGGGATGATTGTCACCCTGCCCGTAATCTTTGCTTTCCAAGCAATATGTCTTTCAGCTCGAGTGCCACGGTCGCTATTTCACCGTCGTCATCAGGACGCACGCCTTTTTGGATTGTAATCTTGCATCGGAATTCAATGGCAGGTCGGCTAAAAGGGAGCCTGCTTGTTGAGGCTGGCCGAGAAGGGTTGTTGGGGGGGGGGGAGGGGGAGGGGACGGGGCAGAGGGGTTTGCCTTGTGTGTTTACACATCCCGCCGTATCGTCCTAGCCTCCCTTCGTGCCTCACGCCTCGACCCAGACCAATCGTAGGGCCATCCATCTCTCCCTCGCGACATATTTGTTCGCGGAACGCAAAGGTGGTCGGGCTATTATGTCGTGATTTGTGCTCAATGGAGGCGCTGGGAGCTCCCTGCTCATGGCTATCCCGACACCCAGCACCGCGCTCCTTGACTCCGAGGTTAGCAGACAAACGGCAAGATGGCGGCGCTAATTTTTCTCCGGCCTGCCCCATGCCGGCCCTCGCTGTTGACTCGGGATATTACGTATGTGGCCCAAGCTGCGAGGCTGACCTCCCTTGGCATTAATACCTTATCTTTTTTCCCGCTTCTGTCTAATCAGCGGGCCAAATTGTGTCCCCTGATTGAGGCTTGTATTTACCGGGAAATATGATTAAACGCGGCAAAGCAATGATGAAATGAAATGACCCCGCCTCAGGCAGAACAAGTGGCCACAAATAATCATGGTCGGGCCACAAGGGGTGATGTGGAAATGTAAAAGAGAGAATCAATCGTACATTGCTCTTCTTGTCTCTTATACAACCTTTGCAAGGACACCCGAACTACCCTTCACTAGGTTCCGATTGTAGCATGATCCTTTCCCCTCCACCACAATGTTCATTATTTAACGCATTTTTGTTAAACTAAAACGTTGGCGATTCGTTGTTTTTAAATATGAACAGAGCGTTAGGATGACTCCTGAAGTCGTACACAGGGTGTAAAAAAAAAATCTACTTTTTTATTTTGGAAATATTTCAGAAGTCTTATGAGAGTTTTTGATGGATCTTGTGCTAATCATTGTTTTCATTACTGACGACATTTTTTTTCTCCCATCCTACATTTTGTGGTAGTGGTATTCTGAAAAGAAGGCGACTGACCAGTCCTCGCTGGTCCGTTTTCTTTTGCTCGTGTCATGTGACTCAAAGACAGAATTTTTTTCTGCGTGGTCATTTGAACAGCTTACCCCGAGTTAAACTTTTAGTGCGTGTACGTGTGATCTGCCCTTCAGTCCCCTCGTCGTGAGAGAGGAATAGACTATGCATGACTGGAGGGACGCACGTGCAAACGAAGACATGTATCTTCAAGTAAAAACAAAAAAGTGAAATGAAGGTAGCTTATTATCCAAAGGGTGATTAAAGAAGGGGAAAAGTAATTAGTTGGGAAAAATGTAAGAAATGTATTTTGTAGCAAATTATCACAATTGGATCTTGTGATAAATTACACAAATGCACTTGAGGCAAATGATGACAGATACATCTTGTAGCAAATGATAATAAATGTACTGCAGCAATGCATTACAAATATAATCTCTAGTAAATTATAATAGGTGTTGTATGAAACAAAACAACTTATCATAGAGCAGATTTGACACAAACTGTGAGATTTTGTTACAAAGTCCATTTGCTTTAATATGTCACACATTTGTGTATTCTTTTCAAATAATCACATCATTTGTAAACGACGTACGAGGCAGTTTAACTATTGATAAACAGGGGCGTCATTTCTACCTATCAACTGTCCATTCTTCCGTTTGTCTGTTGTTTCGCAAAAAGTCCAGATTATTCAGTTATCTTTAAAAAAAACTCACTGTATGCAGTATTTTTTTTTCAAAAGACGCCGCCGATTAGGCGCAGGTTTCAAACTATCCGTCACCAAAGCGATCAAAATAAAAATATTTCAATGCGCCACTCAGTCACCGCATGACTGCATCAAGCAAACCTCTCATCCCAGCAGAAACCACGTGGATGACAAGGAGCCAGGGTCAGAGGAGTGCTAAGAAACCCGGACGTCATGTAGTGTTGGCAGTGACAAAGCGAGGGGGTTAGAGGTTACAATGCTCCTCTTTTAGCGAGGAAATGGTCTTTCCACCCCACTCGCTCCCTTCTCCCCTCTCACTCTATCTGCGGTGTCTGTCACTCCCTCCTGTTTCATTCCATTTACTCGCTATCATGCACAATCCTTGAGTTAACAAAAAAAAAAAAAAATCCAAAAGTGCGTTTGTCCAAGATGTCGGTGTTTCTCGAAACGAAATAAGTACAAGTAAATCAAGTGTCTGTCACAACGACTTTAACCAAAGCAACGGCTAGTTTCCAAAATTCCGTCTCGACGAGAAAAAAAAAATAAATAAAGACAATCATCATTACCCTGACTTCCGGAAGTCATCTGTGCAACTGCACATGAAGGTTTCCTCCCCTTATTGGTGTCAGACCTTGAGTCCGACGAAGATTTCGATCAAAGATGTCAAATTAAACAGACGTGATGATGATGATGATGATGATGATGATGATGATGATGATGATGATGATGAAAAGAGTGGAAGAGAGGAAAAGTGAAGCGAGACGGGGGGGGGGGGGGGAGAAACTGATTAAGTTGGAGGAAGAACAAGAACGATGAAGTCTGTCAGAAGAAATGTCTCACCCTCAGGTGGAGGACCAGAGCGGAAGATGAAAAGGCCCGTAATCACACCAGACCTTCCGTCAAGAGAGAGGACTTTGCGCACGGCAAATTGTCAGACAATGGGGGAATAAAAGGAACAGGCATTACAGACCAATTACCTCAAGAATGCTGCTGCCTCATTTCCGGGGCACTGACTGAACCCTGCTCTCTCCTATCTCTCACTCTCTCCTCGTTGTCTCCTCAGGCACTTGTCCCCAGGTGAGGGGTTTTTTTCCCTTCATGGCTGCTGTTAGACACCATCCTTTTGTCTGACGTGTTCATTTCAAGTGCCCTCTCAGTTTCCTCCCTTTTGTAGGAGTGTGGCTTGTAGTGCGTACAATGAACGACCGTGTATTAGAGTGGATTGCTGGCAGATGAATACTCTGCGTTAACGTCTGGAACGAGGCCTTCGTGAATGAGCTTCCGGTTTTGCAATTAATACGAAGAGCAATAGCAGACGATGCGAACTATCATGTTGAGGGGGGGGGGGACACTAAAGTTTATACTTTATGAGTTGTTGTATTTTTAGCTCACTCGGTCTCAGCCGCGAAAATGTGAAGATGGAGATTTTTGCCCGAAAGAAAAAAGCGTAGGCATAAGCAAGAAATTTATGGTAATATCACAGGATGGGGTTTAGC
Organism: Marisa cornuarietis; assembly: GCA_004794655.1. NCBI lineage: Eukaryota > Metazoa > Mollusca > Gastropoda > Architaenioglossa > Ampullariidae > Marisa > Marisa cornuarietis. Next base: position 3,717,582 of record SMMW01000546.1, on the reverse strand, counting down.
CATGTTGGGCTGACCATGTTACTACGCGCTGTCTTGTTGGTTAGGGGAAGGAAGGAAGCATCCGCGACGTTTACATAAAAGCAGACGAAACAAGTCTCTCTTTCTTTCTCTTTCTTTCTCCCCTTGCTGGAGGTATGCTGGAGCAATGAAGAATTAAATCAAAAAATCTTTTTCTCTTTTATCCCCCGTCAAAGTAAGTACACTGATGACAACAAGAATCTGGTTCATTCTCTACTTGCTGTGGTTCCAGATATGTTTCCTGTCAAAGGGGTCTCCGAGACCTGATATCTCAGCGCTCGGCAAGAGACAAAGCACTAGTCTCCGAAACTCAGTTTATGTAGCATCTTTGATACAATCCCTGGGAAGCCCCACTTGATAATCCAGTCAATGTCCGCTACTGTTAACTCTCAACAGATTCATTTAGTAAAGTTGTCCTTTTCTTTTTCGTTACCCATCCTCGTAATTTTGCTGCTGTTTTCGTGGAAAATCAGATGAACTATTTATTTATTTATGACAAAAAGCACACATCAACCGTTGGTCCTCAGTTAAAGTAAAAAGCATACAAATAACCTTCTTTTAAATCCATCGTATTTTTCAAAAAACACCGAATCTCAAACTTTGCACGTGTGGGGCATTTTGGAATTATCAGCTACTTCCGCAGTCAGTCCAATGTGTTCAAATTTCGCCAATTTGTCAAGTTACCTTTAATTCTTTGAAGCTTCATTTTTGCAGCGCTAAGAGGAATTGAGAGAACCAATTGAAGAAATGTTAAAAAATAATGAAAATGATTATTGGTTGATTCCAAGGAAGAAGGACATTAACACTGGCACCGCAGAGACGAACTCTAGAAACTCAAGACGCGGAATGAAAACAGAGCTAAATTGCGTGATATTATCACTTTTTAAACTCTTAGCATCGTGCATTTTAGATATGTTTCTTTTTCTGTAAATCTTAGACCTGCAAAATATTTGAAAGGAAGTCACTGGCGCCCAGTTGGGAAAAGTCTTGGAGGAGAAAGAAGAAACTTGCTATTAAAAATAAATAAATAAATAAAAAGAGGAACTCGGACAAATGGATGATGAATTCCAAATTGTCGACAGAAGCAGATTCCGTCCATCCTATCTCAGGAAAAGCAAGAGGCACATGCGGTCAGGTAGTGTTTCACGTGATTAAGTCGGGGAATAAAATATATTTATTTCACACGATCTCCAGAAGCTAATTTGTAAACCACACGAGGATCCGTTCTCTCTTAACAACACCATCCCACAAACCCCTGCTGTCACGGATTGCTTCTTCCGCAGTTCCATTTGCAGTTTGTCGAGGACCGGGCATGGGAATAGGAAGGAGCGCAGGAAAAAAGGGAGGAGGCAGATCGTTGATAGTTACTGTGCATAGTCGAGGAGAGGAGAACAGCAGTGGAAGACTCAACATCAAATTACGACAGCGACACACACACTCTTTCTCTCTCTCTCTCTCTCTCTGTGTGTGTGTGTGTGTGTGTGTGTGTGTGTGTGTGTGTGTGTGTGTGTGTGTGTGTGTAATAACGTATGACACGTTATCTTCATTTGTAAGTGTTCTTGTAAGTGAGCAAAAGCGAAATTTCTATTCTTGACTTGCTCCTTGTACAGGATTGATTGATTGATTGATTGATTGATTGATTGATTGATTGATTGATTGATTGATTGATTTGTGTGAGTGCGCTTGTTGTGCCCCCTGAACCAGTCTATTGTCATGTGAAGGCTTTTTTCTTCTGGCATTTCTTTGTTTTTGTTTTTGGTCTTGGTTTTTTTTCGGGGTTGGGGGAGGGCTTTCCATTTGGCTGGATTTAGATGGAATAAGTTGTTGAGAAAAGGAACAAGAGACCTCGACTGACTCAATGTTTCTTCGGAGTAACCAACGTTTTTTGCGTCATCCAGCTCCAAAGCATTAGATACACAACAGCCGAAGAGTTAAAACGAAAGTTTTAGTGTACAGACAGACACACTCAAAAGCACGAAGAAAATGCTGGCAGTGTTAGCAGTTTGGCTTGAAGGCATACTGCTCAGCACAGCAAGATAAGTAAAACAGTTGTGAGAAGGCTATACACTGAGATGGAGGTCTACTCAAATGAATAGCAAGGACCGCCACACACATCACAGAAAGGGTTAAAATTAAGCCACGACTTGAACACACATTCAGCTAGTCCCCATACGGTCCCATTTTCACTTTAGTTAAAGTAACTCTGACAAAGAAAGCGAATTTAAATACATTCCTGACGTCCAAGTCTCTTAACCTCTTGCGGTTCAACCTGATGCATTTTGGCTTGTGTTTCAAGAAAGGAAGGGATGGTTTTCGCTCAGCTTTTAGGGAATAGCACCTTGTGCTGGGGGAGCGGATAGCCGAGTGATTACAGGGTTGTTGTATGAACTGAGAGGCGCACGGCTCAGTACCCGTGTAACGCAGTTTACTTCCTCCAGTCGAGCTAGTAGGCGGGAAAGAGAGTTGGGGAAGGTAAGGCAGCGAAGGTAAAGCTGGCCCCGAGAAAAGCGAGGTCTCTAACACCTCACTCCCTAACGATTTGAAAAAGGTCATGGGACGGCCCTTACTTACCTTGTGCTGAGTGAGCTCAGATTAGCCATTTGAAGAAGAAATTGTACTCTGATAAGTCTTTAACTCTTTATCGATCTGAGCCTTTTGCTCAACCACAGAAGTGATGTGGGTTCTTGTTTAAAGTGAACTGAGTAAAGATTTAAAGCATGCATTTTCTGGACAAGAGGGTGGGAGTAGAAGAAGAGGAAGAAGAAAACGAAAAATAAGCAAAAAGAGATAGAAAGATGATAGAGGAAAAAAGTAGGGATTGAGGAGAAAGCGATGCACGCAATTAGAATGCGAAAAAGTAAATGACTGCACCAGTTGGGCGCCAAAGCGGAGCCTACTAATGGCATATGAGGCAAACAGAGGTCTTCAGTCAGACTACTCAATAATTTTTTTTCTTCCTCTTGTTAACATCCTGCTTATTTCTTTCTTGCAGCATTTCTTCTTAATGGAAGAGGAAGGAACACCACTGACTCATCACCTGAAAACCTTTGGTGTTGGCAAATCGTAGACCCTAATACTTAATTTACAGGCCTACACTGAAATACAAGGCAGGGACATTCAAACCAGCCCTTAGACAGTGAAACACTGCCCCTTTCGCTCCCATAGAGGTTTTTTTTCTAGTGAGGTGCCCACTAGACATTTGAGAAAATAATAATAATAATAACATCACCACCCTTGGTTTTAATTAGTAAACACACGTACGACGCACGCATCCACACATACACAAGGGAGGTGTGTTCAGGCGTTTGTTCTTTTAGGCCGTAGTCACAGTGTAATGGTGCCAGCTTCATCTTCTTGAACAGGTGAGCTGTTGTAGGTACAATGCTGTGGTCATCGCTCAAGAAAATGCCAGGCTTCTCTTGTGGGAGTGGGTGGCATTGCAGCCTTCAGAGATGATATCAAAAAGGGAATTCCATGGTTTACTCTGTGAAAAGGGGTCTTTTGTTTTTCTTCTATAATGAAAATTAACATATTGTCGTATTTGTTTTGATAAACGAAAGGAAAGAGGCTTCATATGTTGAACATACTATAGTGTTCCTGGTGAACAAAACATAGAATAGGAAACACGTAACAACTTGTCCCATTGAAGTCAAAGAAGAGCATTGGAAACTGTACCGACCAAAAACTGAACAGATCCACAAATCTCTGACAGCAAAGGGATCGGATCTCAGATGCGACATACGTTTTTCCTTTCTTTCTTTCTTTCTTGCTTTCTTTCTTTCTTTCTTTCTTTCTTTCTTTCTTTCTTTCTTTCTTTCTTTCTTTCTTTTTTTTCGCTAGATATTTGCTACTAATTGTTTCTTTGTTTCCAGCGTTATCGGCTTACTTCACTAAGAATACTTTGTCTCATCTTCACCACCTATAAACAGTTTTCCTGTGGAGCTGTGATATCCAGTGTTGTAGATTTGTATCTCATTATTGCAGTTCTCCACCCTATCCAACCTAAACTAAATCAGTATTAAAAACTGAAAAAAGGTACAGTATTTGCTAGAAACGAACCGTCGTCAACAGGGTTGAGTGTCTAGCGGTCTACACATCGAGCAGAAGACCACGCGCAGTGAAGGCCTCAATCTGGTTAATGCTTGCAGCACACGTGCGCGGACGTGCGTCCCATGCCGTGAGAACTGAGGGCCTGTCAAATGCCCGCCACCGCCGGCACGCGACCACCGGAGCCTCGTCTTCAGACACTTGCAGCCCGGCGCCATGGTGACGTGACTAACGTAAGGGGACCTGCAGACCTACTGTCACATCATCATCATCATCATGGCAGTCCGGTGGGAGACACAATAGTCTTTGTCACCAATACTTTGAGGACCGCTGTTCTTGATTCTAATGTTTAAAAGGTGCGCGCATCTGCGTGTATGTGACTGTATAGGCATATGTCAGTACGTGTATGTCCGTGTGTGTGTGTGTGTGTGTGTGTGAGAGAGAGAGACAGTGTGTGTGTGTGTGTGAGGAGGAGAGAGGAAGTGAGGGAGAGAGAGGGGGATAGAGGGAGAGAGAGAGAGGGAGAGAGAGAGATTGTTGGAAAGGTCGAACATTTCATTCAAAAGTATCTTCAAATGGGAAGAAACGAAAAGACAGGTCGTGAACTCGTGATTAGCACACTTTTACTCTTGTTGATTTTAGTGTATCTAAAACTGAAGTTTAATTAACAACTCCACTACACTCTACTTCCCTCAAGCACTTCGAGAACTACCTATTGCCGTTTGGAGGGAGGGGAAGTGAAAATCAGTTAAATGTCATTAGCAAGAAGCCCCTACCTTTTGAAGACTCGATTTCAGGTGGTTTATATCACCTGAAATAACAAAATATAGCAACTTAAAATTTTGATACATATATAAGAATGTAATAAATTTGTATTTATTCTAATATTATTTATAACTCTTCTGCCATCACTTCTTATTGGAAAAGTGAACATTCTACGAAGTCGAAAAGGCCATTGCTAACAGGTGCGATTTGGGAACTTTCGAGGGTGTATCGAAAAAGGAATAAACAAGCATTCGTTAGTTTTCGTTCTCAGCCTATATAAGATTCAGATGTTTTCAATATCAAATATTTTAGGCTACATGATTGGATATTTTCATGACCGTGCTACAGCTTTTTTACATCGAAGATCATTTTTAACAAGTAAACAAATCAAAGAATATGAAGTAAGTACATGTTTTTGTAAGTTGTTTAAAAACATGTCTGAGTGATACATTCACTATTATTATTTATTTCTAACTTTTTTTAAGTCATGAAATCTACAGATAATCTATTTAAGGTCTTGTGTGATCTAACTTTTTTTTAAAGCTGTAGATACATTTTATAAATGTATATGGTATAAGGCTATCTCAAGGACACAACCAATGGTAGAGCTTGGATCAAAGAGATTAAACCTCTTTCTGTACATGATATTTTTACTTTTGTTATTCGAAAAAGGGTATTACTCTCTCAGATTTGGGGACATGGTATGAATATTGAAGTCATTTGAAAAACAAATTGCACCCTGCGAGATTAATTATACCATCGACATTAATTTTACTTACAAGCCTCGTACAGGTCACAGAATTTCATCAGTAAATAAATGATTTTACATCGGATTGGGAGAGGGGAGGTAAATATTTGCTACATAGATAACAAGCAAATATCTCGTTTTATCTCGAAAGTGTCCCGATGAAAGGAGGAGAAGTGGGAAGACGATGACAAGGATGACAAGACTGATGACAAGTTATGTCTTCTCCCGCGACATGGTGGGCGGCCTCCTGGGTGGAGTTGCATGAACCCCGCTATCGTTGTTCTCAGTAAGTGAAAACATGAACAGTGTGTCTATATGGCACTCGCTCTCTTGTCCAAAGCCCTTATGCGTCGTGAAAGAATATGTTATGAACATGCTGCGACCCCCCAGCCATGTACCCCACAGACAAACAAGTCAATAAACAAGTTCGTTGACAGGACGATATCAGCGCAGTTGACACAATGCTGGTCGGGAACAGCTTCAACCTGTTGTTGTTTTCAAGGCACCGTATGTGGAAAATCTAAAACGAAAAATCTACCCAAAATGAAACCAGAATATAACCAAGTCACATCTGGCCGTTCTACAGAAGTGGGAGGAGTAGGGAAGGGTTGTGTTACAATCCGGGTCTTAATCCTCCGCCTGGCGATTTTGGTGGTTTATTACAATAATCTCGAGTCGGTTCTCACAAAAGGCAGCGCCGTCCTCCGGGTAACCAGCGCTGGAGGGTGGCGAAGCGAAAGTAATCAACCTCGCGAAAAAGGGATATTAGCGAGTCGTAATTCAGAGTGAGGTGACGTCCCCTTGACGTCCAAACATGGCGCCTCTTTATTTGCGCTGCGGCCCGTTAAATATTAATGCCGCCGCTTGTTATGACATCCCCGCGCGTGCTGCATGTGACGCGTGACGCATGCGCGCACGCGCACACGTATCTGATAAGAATATGTTGATGTTCGTGTGGTGTTTGCTGCAGCTGCTGCTGCTGCTGCTGCTGATGTTGTTTTGGCTGCACGTGCGCGCAGTTGATTCTTGGCAGCTGTATGGCGGATAGTCTGTGCATCTTGTCACAAAGGGCTGCTACTGGCAACTATCGTCTACTAGGGCGACAACGGAGCAAACGTGGCATCAATGTAAGACATGACAGAGTGGAATTCACGTCGAGGCTGTAACTACAAGGTCGTTCAAAAAAGTTGTAAGTCTCACCCAAAAGAAGTTGCAGAAACAAGACAGTTTTTCACAATTGTTCTATGTAGTCCCCCTTGACATCAAAGCACTTGGCCCAACGATGCTCAAGCATTGCAGTCCCATCACGGATGAAGGTGGCGTCTTGGTCACTCCCCAAAAAAAAACTCTTCTACAGCAGATATGACCTCATCATTGTTTCCAAGATGGCGACCACGTAGGTAAGATTTGAGTTTAGGAAACAGGTAGAAGTCAGATGGAGCCTAGTCTGGTGAGTAAGGGGGATGGGGTAGCAATTCAAAGCGTAGCCAGACAGTCGTAATACCGTATCCATGATGCGAGGGTAACTCATTGCCAAGAGAGGAATCAAGGAATTAAAAACTCCGTAGTTACAAAGCCAGGTTCACATCCCACAGACATTGCTGTATGTTACATTATCCCACTGAATCCTTACCATAGTTTTGTAACTTTGTAGCTTTTCCCAGGGGTAAAGCGTCATCCGCGGAGTCTGGATGCTGCCTTTTAACTACGACGACACTTGCCCCTGATTTCCCCAGTTTTGACCCGCGACAACGACAAGGCCGAGTTTCATGAATACAGCTCATCATAGCCTCTGTCCTGTCCACTGAAAATTCTGTGCCCACCAAAAAAAAGGGGCACAAATAGCTGTTGGGGCACTCAGCCTCATGGTAAATTACACTAGTCTGTTATCGATCTAAGAACTCCACATCTTGCTCGTATTACGACCAGAATTGTCCGTCTGCAATTAGGAGGTTGTGACTGTTTATTAACTCACTATCTCCATGTGTCAACTAACTAACACTAGCAACTGGCGAAAGGAGGATAGATAAAAGTTACTCTTTCGCGGGAGGGTTGTCAAAAAGTTGTTCAGTCTTAATTCTGCGCGTTGTTTAGTTTGTCATATTCTTTTCGCACAAATAAACAAAAGCAGAAATGCAAGTCAACGGTATAACTGTTCGACTTTGGTGCAGAGCGCATCGTGCGTTTGTAACAGAAAAGTTACAGATGAAACGTTTAGTAGACTACAAACGTAGGATACAACTGGCCACTGTTGCACTGGCAGCTGTACTGTTGTTTTTGTTTTTTGTTTTGCCAGATGCTTCATCTTCCCCAACCTCCTCCCCCCCCCACACACACACATTTCGTCTCGCTGTCGACATGCTGCTCTTTCTTTTCTACTTCTTACCCTTAAAGGCACAGCATATAAAGGGAGATTTGTTTATTTATTTTATTGCATTGATGAATTACTTTTTAATTAATTAGGACTTTCAAGGGACTGGGTGTGCATGTTCGTGTACGCCAGGCCAGCGGCGTTATGTGAAAGAGTGTTTGGCTGAATGAATCAAGAGGGACGCGCACGTTCTTCATCGGTTTACAATTTGTTTGTGAGCTTGAAAGTGGAGAGTTAATTATTATTATTATTATTATTATTATTATTATTATTATTATTATTAAGTACACAGCACAAGGATGGGGAATTGTTGTGTGTGTGTGTGTGCGCGCGTGTGTGCAAAGGATAAAGAGAGTGTGTTGTATAAATAACATTTTCGCTCTGTTGGTTGGCTTTTGGTTTGGAAATGGTGGTTCGAGTCGTGTTATAAATTCTCTTTTATGATAGTAGAGCAACACGGTTATCGGACAGCGAAAGAATCTTCCAGACAAATCACTCTTCTCTCAAACTTGTCCTCAAGCTACACGCAACTGTTTGTGTTTACACTGACTGTGCAAGCAAATGTAAGAAAACGCAAAACAACCAAAATATTACAGCCAATAAGAAAAACGAATTCCTGTTCAGAGGAAGTTAAAGAAGTTTTTGTAGATTTGATTGGATATCTTTTAAATGTGATAGATAGATTTTTTTTTTTTTTTTTTTAATGGTGTTTTACGCCGAGCCAGCAACTAAGGCTATATCACGGCAAGACAGCCAGCCCTGTAAACAGATGCCACATGCACAGAAATGATAGATAGATAGATAGATAGATAGATAGATAGATAGATAGATAGATAGATAGATAGATAGATAGATAGATAGATAGATAGATCTCACAGCTGGATGACAAAGAAATATTGATCGCCATAATTCACAGGAGGAAAAAATTGAAACGTCTCGCTGCACAAAGTATGGCGGTCCACAACTTCTCAAACGATACCGAGCATATAACGTTTTTCGGGAGCAGCCAAGCTGACGTGCCTTTTTTCTCCCGTCTTCCCGTCCATCATAAGAGTCTTTTGGAATCATGGGCAACGTTGAATTGGCATTTTCAACAAATTGTCAAAATAAACTAACCGGAATGTGCGGCGGGAAAAGTGTGAACCTGAAACTTCGATCAAGTCAAGAGGGTTGCCGACTAGGGCCGGAGAAGATTTACACAAATTTTAAAATTTTGTCGGATGTGCCCAGCGAGATGCCAGGTGACCCCCAAAGCTCGCGGGGTCACTGGATCAAAAACCTTTTTGCATTAGGAAAATGGAAATGGGGCTTAATTCCGGCTTCGTCTCAACGGTTTTAGGGAGGAAGTCGCTATCCCCACTCCTCTTCCCAGGCTGGCGTTTAACAGACATGGGAGGGGCGGGGTTAACTGCTGGCCGCCCTCAGCCACAGAGTCTTCAAGACCTGCACCGACAGGCGGCGATTTCTTTACCCCTCCACCCTCCACCCCACACACTTAACTCCATTCCTCCTTCTTTTCTTTTTCTGTGTCCATTTGTCTACGGGGCACGCCAGACTACGCAACGCATGCGCAGTTAAGCTTCAGACAAGCACGTGCATCGAGCTGCGCGTATGTAGAACGTTATGCAAGCATGCGTCCTTCCAGACACTTGCCCCGCTTGGCCACTTACCATATTGACAACGTAGTTTGTTTCGTCTACGTGCTTTGCCCTTCAGTGGTTCAGCTTTTTATTTTATTAGTATTATTTTTTTAATCTGCTGATTGAATCGATTTAGTACAAGCACGCTGGCACATAATGTACTGTTAGCTTCGGGGTCTCTGCTGTGTCCATCTTCGTTTTTTTTTAAATGGGACTGCGATGTCTTCATGTCATGATAAGCTTACATCAATGGACGAGGACTGTTGATGTATAAGAGTATACAGCGAGATGATGATGATGATGAAGAAGAAGAAAGAAGAAGAAGAAGAAGATGACGATGATGAAAAATGCGATTGGCTATATAGTGATAGTATCATTAAAGATGATTTTGTTAGTCTAAATTAAAATAAGAAGGAATCAGAAAATCTACATACGATTTTTCGCTAGGAATGAATGCTCTTTTACCAGAGAGGTACATATAATATCAATCTGCAGTTATCAGGTCTTGGTCAGCTAATAGTTACATCATAGTCAGATATTTGTTACATCATAGTCAGATGTTTGTTACATCATAGTCAGATGTTTGTTACATCATAGTCAAATATTTGTTACATCATGGTCAGACCATGATTAAAACTTGGTCAGATCGTGGTTAGATATCAATGATGGTTAGATCTCAAGGACTATGAAAGTTCTAAACGCCTTGAATCTGAAAGTTAAAATAGTGATATTACATTTAAAAACAAAATAAATTTTAAAAAGGTCCGGGATGTTCTGGCTTTACTGGCTGACTGAGCCCCTAGTTTTCACAAACTTTTATCAAAACATTCTGTAGCAAGCTGGGGTAAGGGGTTGAGGGGGTTACGGGCGACACCAGCCCCCGCGACCCGGTGCTCATCTCTGAGCTCACAGCCAGTCGTCTAAAACGGCCACGCGATCCTTTCATGAGCGAAATCGAAAGAATCTGCCAAGCCTTTGGCGCCCTCCACACTCCGTCCCCTCGCCGCGCGCCCGCGCGCTCACGTGCGACCTCTGACCCCGCATAAAAGTATTCTCGCGTCGTCGTGCGCGCGAAGAATGGCGCGGTGCGGGGGCGAGTTAGCAGCCTTTGGAAGCTGCTTCTTGTTGTCTGTGTGGGCTACTCGAGTCTTCAATTAGGGCCCCGAGTCGTTTGGGGCGGCCCAGCGGGCCCTCGTTCCGGGGTCCGGTCGCATCAGCTAAGAGCTAAGGGTGCAGCTGGATTGACGGGGGGGGGGGCTCGTCGATGAGAGGAAACCGAACGGAGCTTGATCTTTGACCTTCGCTTCTTGAAGAGTAGCGGGTGGGGAAGTGAGTGTTGGAGGGGAAGGGGATCGAACGCGTCACCGAGGCTTCGTGGATGAACAGCGGTTGACGTGACGTGACGTGACGTGACATGGCGCGTGCAGATCGCGAGATATTGTCACGGTCTGCGGCAGGCCATGACCTTGACCAGCAGCAACGTGCCAGCAACAAGATTTGACATTCTCCTGCATAAAAAAAATCGTATTGCTTCCTTCCCTCACCACTCTCGTTTAGGAAAAAGTCCAATTAATTGAGGATGACCGCACTTCTGTTACTTTCACGTTCAAACGACGTTGCTGCTAACAAAAACAAAAAAAAAAAAAAAAGAAGAAGAAGAAGAAGCTGATACGTTCACCAGTTTGCTACATTGTTGCTACACCCGCGTTTGCCGACCATGGTAGTTTATGGGTGATAACTCTTTGCCCTTCACGCTCTCATCAGTCACTTCTTAACCGCACAAATACGGACGAACCTTTGACCAGAGCCAGGCAACGTTTCCATACAACCGTCATATTTACAGTTTGTCCTTTTTGTGGTGTGCGCATGCGCAACAACAAATCTACCCATTTATAGATCGAATTTAGCGCGATTATTTTTTTTATAGAAAAAATTATTTTTTACACAAATATTGTTTTACAGGTTGATTCGTTTGATGTGCTGCCCAGGAGCTATAGGCGCGCACAACCAAAAAACCAGCCGTTGGTCTATCGCGACAGCGCTTACACGTGATTGATCATGTGACTTGATCTGCTTTCCCGCAGTCTCAAGCGGACCAGATAACGGACCAAGTTGGGTACTGGTTTTACATTGAAACATTGCTTACAGAACAAAGATTCTGTCAACCGTTCTGTCCTGTAAAGAACAGCCTTCGCCTCGATCTGGCGTTGACCGTTTATTGTCATTGATGCTCCTCCAAAATCAAATCTTCATCCAAAACATTCTTACACAACAGACAAAAGGGTAGGTCTTGCTGCTATTATCGCAGTTAATAGTGGCGACGGACAAGCACAAACGTCCCTCATTCTTTCGCCGACAGCTGAAACGTCTGAAGTTCGCCCCCTGTGACGTCAATGGTGTCATCGGTCGGGTCAACCTCTTAAATGCATTTTCTACTCACTTCCGAAAACGCTAGAAGATGAAGATGAAGATGTACATGTCGTCATCGCCTGGGACAGCGTTGATTGAAGTCTACATGCTTAGACACAGTCGATATTTTGAAAAGGGGGCAGAATCCCCACGGGTATCAACCGTGAGAAGAGTTGTCATTCTTGCGCTTCTAGTTGTCTCACCCACTGGCACCGTAAAACACAAATCGTCACAACAGTGTTACTGTGTGTCAGGATTTCAGTTCTCCTCCCACCCCTAACTCCTTTGAAAGTAATAAGTGTCAGTAATCAGTAATAAACAATCAGAATACATGGTAGACATTGATGTTGTAGTAGGTAAATAAAATGGAGAAAAATTTAAAACTAGAGTTTAAATCTTTTTTTATTTTTGAATATTCTCTCTTTCCTCCTTTTGTCTGTTATTGAGCGTGCATAAGTGTGTGTGTGTGTGTGAGAGAGAGAGAGAGAGAGAGAGAGAGAGGGAAAAAAGAAAGAAACAAATGATGCGTAGGGGAGCGATGAGAGTGATGGGAGAGATGTGGGAAGAGAGAAAAGAGGAAGAGAGAAAAGAGGTTTAGTCATCTGAGAGATATTAAACGCCTGAATTAGTATTGTTACAGCGAACTGTCACTATTGTTATATAGGGAATCTTTCTTATGTTATCCATTCCCAGTCAATAATAATTGCCTAATTCATACATTTAGTTGCACATTTTGGGGTTACGTTATTTTATCTTGACAAGAGACTATATTTTTTAAGTTCGAAGAAAGAGGAAGTGGACAATGGGTGATGAGTTAGCTGGAGGAGATAGACAAATAAATAAATAAACCATGAAAATGGAAAAAAGACTACCTCGCGATCCCTTACAGAATAGGTTTTATCAGAAGCTAGCAAAATACATAGCTCTGACACAGAAATGCCCTTTAAAAACCTAGATCAATGAGATATACCGACCAATCTCGCGGAGAAGGTAAAGAACATGTGAAACACGAAAGACAAGATTTGTCAAGCGTGATGAATCCTGACTGTGAAGGACAGAGAATCCGGAGTTCCAGACCTTGATGTAGCCATTACCCTGCACAAGGTACAATCTCTCATTAGTCGGTACCTTCACATTGCTGTCGACTTTTCAAATCATTTTTTTTCCTTCCAATCTGCCTGCTTCATTGTCTCAGCAATACAGATGACTCAAAGCCTGTTTTTCAGGCACAACTACAGGATGGGTTGGAGCGGTGGGTACGGAGGTGGGGGTTGGGTGGGTGGTGGACAGAAGGCACTCCACGAAGTCTTCAAGCAGGATGTTTGTCAAAATGTGAGTACCCAGACTCTCGCAATGCTCGCTTGCCGGGAAAACCTTCTCTCTCTGTTTCTCCCTCTCACCTCCTCCTGTTCCCTCGTCTCCTCATTCGACTGATGTGAAGTCTCGCGACCTCCGCGACGACAGCGTCATGACACGGGCCAGAAGACATCGGCCGTCAAGTTTTACATTGCAAATATTTCCCCTTTGTCGCGCCTCCCAACACTTGCCTCACTCCCATCCCCGACGAAAGCGAGGCTGGGCTTCTGTCAAACCTAATGGATCCTTGAATCGCGCCTTTAACCTCCACTTAGCAGGGCCCATACCCTGGCCCCCGCGCCGGGATAATCGCATTACCATGATAGAGAGCCCCGTTCAGCCGCCTTTTTCCCGCCGACCTCACCGCCTTGAAAGCGCGGCTCTCGCGAGCGGAAGGCCATGCGCACGCAGGCATGCGCGCGCCGTCTAGCTGTCTTTTAGCCGTGCAGTCAACCTGAAGGGAGGGAGATTGTGCTGCATAAAGCCAGGTCTTTCGCTGATGACCCCAAGGACTGGACCACAAAATAAAATAATAAAATACAAAAAATCCGAGAAACATAAAATGTGTGAAAAACAAGAAAAAAATTAACGAAAACAATATTTCAAGACAACAGGCCCAGCCGGACGTGACCCTATCTCCACTCTTTTGTTGCGGAGGTTGGGGGGGGGGGAAGAGGAAAGTAGCGTATGGTTTGAATGAGGATGAATTATCTTGTAACTAACACTTGTTTTTTCTGCTTTTTTTAAACTTTCGTCGGTGAGCACAATTCCCAAGTTATAATTGCTCACTGGAATTAATAGTGTGGACACTTGTTCTTGGTTGTAATTTGACATTTATGACGTTGTAATAATATGTCTAGTTCTTTATTTTATGAATAACCCAACAGAAATATCAAAAGAAACAGAAAACATGATGTAGGTGAATCTTTTAAAACTGTCCTGCTCACCTGTCATTCTCTTGGATATGGTGTGCAAGTATGCAGATACTCGTGCATGCGTGCGTGTATCAGAAAGAGAGAGAGAGAGAGAGAAGCAGCGTTACTTAATTCTAGAAGAAAGGAGAGAACAAGGCAAAAGGGAGAAAACAGTTATTTCCGACTACCGATACCTGTATCATTACCTCTGCGAAAGCAAATAGGGTCTATGAGTTTCTCTTTCGTCTTCATGCCTGCCTTCCTCCTTTCTGATCTCTCTAGTTTTTCTCCCTATCGCGGTTGTTTAGCTATGAAAGAAATGTAGGAATAAATAAATAACCTCTCGTCACATCAAAACACAGGAGAGCACAAAACGTTATTTCACCGTTTCCTTTTCCACGACACTGTCAAGATATGTCCAAAGCCATTCAGCTCCTTTACCAGAGGTGGAGTTCTCTCAAGTATTGCCGGGACACCAGCCGTGCGTTTTGTCTTTAACGCGAGCAATTCACTCATCGATCACCTGTCAACCTTTCATTCTGTAGAGCACTACTTGAGTTCAAAGCACTCACTATACCCCACAGCAGACCCCACTGTTAAGAAAGTAGCGAACAAAAGTCTTACAACGACTCGCAGCAATGAGACCTACCGAGGGGCACAAGAGGCTTTCTGAAGAAACCGCAAAGCAGGCCGGTACTTTTCAGTGAGTCAGTCATTTATGGACAGTGTGTGTGTGTGTGTGTTCAGAGGTTTGTGCACGTTGTTTTCATAACAGCAGGCCTTGGTGACCAGACATATTTGCGAACCCTTCTCTTCTCCACCTCACATATAGTTCCCGTAGATGAGGTAAAATGACCTCCCCCACCCCCTTAACCTTCGACCTAACTGTTGCTTATTGAAGCTCAGACGTAAGTCGCAGTCGTAAATCATTTCTCTCCACATGCTTTACATTTGCTCTTTCATCGTCGTATCTATCTTCATCTCTGTCTCGGTCGTTCAATACATCTCCACTAAGTTTTCTCTCTCTCTCTCTCTTTCTCTCATTTTGACTCAGATGCGTTAACTGTGTATGCAAAGGCTAGTGACCTGGAATTAAATATATTGAGTTTTGAGTTCTCATCTTCCTCACTCTTTCGCACTCGAAATTTCACTTCACTCTCTTTCTCTGACCTTTTTCTCATTCTAATTCTCTCTCTCTCTCTATCACACTCTTTCTAATGATTTCACACACACACACACACACACACACACACACACACACACACACACACACACACACACACACACACACACACACACACACACACACACACACAGAGAAAACCACGTCTAATACTTACGTCACTTGTAAAACCAAATCCAAGAAACTGAGTGCCTTCATACCTCAACCTTCTTTCGTTCCCCTCCCTTTAAAAAAGTTTTCCCGAACTTCGTTTGTGTTTGTATTAAGACATAATGGATGTAAAAACACATAATGGACAAGTAGCACACACAGCGATACTCCTACTCCTACCCAGAGGAAGTACTTCACGCCTACAGTCAAGCTGTTACTCTATCCACCCGGCTAAGTGATCCACCCGGAGATTTATGTATGGACCGGGCTAAAAGATCGGGTACCAGGCAGGCAATAGAAAATACGACCGCCTGATATTGAGTCAGCCATTGTTCCAACTGTTACAAGCCGCGCGGCGGACATGCCGACGCTACACATAATCTTTCAGACATTGGAGCCGAACTTTTGACACTCGCTTCCAACAGTCGGTCCCAAAGGCGACGCAGCTTAGGTAGAGTTATCCTGGCAAAGGAATTCGAGTGAGGCTTTTGTGCTGCCAAGAAATGGCCAGCTTATCGTCCTTAAAAGACTCTTAAGCCAGGTTTTTGTTCAACAAAGGCGCGCCGACGCGATTTCTCCCCCTTTGGAAATGAGGGTCTGCATTTTGCAGCTAAGACTGTTTTACACTGGCCCACCCCTACGGTACCCGGTGAGAACCCGAGCTGCGGTTTATACAGTTACACCCGTAAAACGGCCGGTCACTACTTTTCAGCTTAGCTACCCTAAAAAGCGATGAGTATCGTGTTTCCCGCAGGACAAGTTTCAGAGAACCTGGTCCTGGCCGTGCACCTTAACCCCCTTAAAAAGAAAAAGTAAGTCAATGAAAAGGTTTTGTTAAATTATAGATACTGACGGTTGGAATCACGTCCAATCAACATTTCGGGTTGCAAAACGATCGTTTTACAATCGCAAGTAAAACACAGCTTCGGCCCGCGATCTTTGCAGACTCTTGCGATAATAATAATAATAAAAACCGGACTTTAGTCTGTGACATAGGTGGACCTACTGGACCAAAACTGTGGAGTAATGCTGGACTAGTATCAGTAGTTTTGAGGGTGATGCGATGGTTTTGTAAAAATGGTCACCGTAGCCTTGATTTATTGCTCACAGCCTAAGAAAAGCACTAAAAGCTTTCAATCTGTGGAAGGGCATAACTGACGGGAAAGATCTAAAAAAAATGTTTGTCCTTGTTGCATTCTGCCTTTGAATAAAAAAATTTAAAAAAACAAAAAACAAAACAAAAACAAAAACAAAAACCCAAAATAACGGAATGCCGTGCAAGGATCTGTACTCCAGTGCCAATTTAACTCCTCTCAATGCAAGTCACGCCGCAAAAAGAAGTTCGTTCAGTTTTGCGGTTATATTCTTCTATTTTTTCCCCCCACACACACAGATCGTTGGACCGACAACCCACAACGATTGCCAGTTTTGCCATGTCGAAGCAGCCAGTAGTTGCACTGTCACATTATCCTTTTTTATCCCAGAGTTTTCCAGTACTTACAACTTTTTCTCAACATCACGGAACGACTTGCAAATCCAAGATGCTAATTTGTTGATGACCCCGTTTCTCCATCCCCTACTCAGGAGACTGACAGTCAGCCATCTCCCGCAACGGTTCGAAGACGTCACTCAAGGACACAATATGGCGCCCGCCTTCTTGAGCCATCACAGAACTGAGTTTCAGGCGCGACAGTAAAAAAAAAAAAAATAAATAAATAATCCTTTTGCTACCCAGAATTTTGCTCGTATGTGATTCACAATGTCAGTGTCTATCCTTTTAACCCAACTTTCCATTTGACTTGCTTTTTCCTTTAAACGCGATCCATCTCGCAACATAGCTTAACGGTTTTATTTATACCTTAAGCAGTTTCACACCTCTGTCACTTGTAGAATTAATCTCTTATTACGTATATCCCTTTAGCTAAGTGGCGAGAGTACCATGGTTGGTAAAGCGAACATACACTTTTGCCGATTCAGCACATCTGTATTTTATTGCGTATTGTCAACTCGTGGAACAGCCCGTCTCAACCGGTCCTTGATCAGAAGACCACTCCCCTCTTGAAGGTTTTAAGCGATGAATCATGCGTTTTAAACCTGAGTGCATGTGTGTGTGTGAGTGTGTGTGCGCGTGTGTGTGTGTGGCAGGGGTGATGGGGAGGAGTTATCTTACTACTCTCAGTGATACAGTACGTTATCCAGTATATCCATATACATGGATACAATACATCTATATTCTCTCTTTCTCTCAGTGTCGTTACTCAGTCGCTGGCAGATTAGCTGTTTAACATGAAAGCTGCAAGTGATTTGTGGTTTTCCCAAGTCCCAAAGATACATCCATCGTCTACTTGCCTCCTTTTCTGGTCCATCTTTCGTGACGACCTGACCAGCCGGACTGCTAAACAACAACGACGAAGAGAGAGAGAGAGAGACTGAGAGAGATGTAAAACTGGAATTTAGTAGTATCGGTGTTTGTGGTGTCTGTCGCGGTTGGTTTGGGGTCTGGTGGGTAATGGTTAGGAAGTGGTGGTTGCGCTGGATGATGGTGGTTGGTGCTGGGTGATAGTGTTGAGGTGGTGATGGTGGTGGTGCTCGTGTTGGCGGCGGCGGTGGTGGTGGGGGTGGTGGTAACAGAAGAAGGTGGCGAACATAGATACAGGGTCAAATGAACAATAGTTTTCACGAGAAGGAAAAGCTGTTCACCTGCACGGACTCGACTCCCAGGAGATGTCGCGGTGACCCACCTGAAAGTTTGCACCTGAAAAAAAAGCGACAGCCATAATGTTTTGTATTTATGACGAGCAATCACGGCCCAGTAGCGACATGCCCGCAGCCCACTGCTTCTCCGTATCTGGCTGGATGGCTGGCCGGCTCGCCTACAGAAGGCAATCTTTGGCCCATTTCACCCCGCTACCTTCCCCCGAGTCGGGGAAAATACTGGTAAGAGTAATCGCCACTTGAGCAGCTAACAATGAAAACCCCACGGAATCCATAGACGACTCAACGACACTAGAGGAGGCAATAAATCGGGCGAGCCTGATAATACACATTGTTTTGCACTGCCACCTTGCACAAAAACAGCACTCTGTCAAAATGGAGGGTGTATTGTTTAAGAGGCAGTAAAACAATTAGGTTTTGTGCCTCGCCGTGTAGGGACCCCCTGCACAAGAGGCTCTCTCTCTTCGCGGGAACCAACGAGATGACAAGACGCCATAAAAGTCGGCTGCAGTGCACTTGCACGTGAAGCAGGCTGGCGACGTCACTTCCTGGTGAGGAAAGTGGGTGGGTGGGTGTGTTCTTGTCTGCGAGTCACTACCAAACGGGCATGTGATTATTAGCTTCCTGGGACTAGAAGAAGTGACATGGTTCAGAGAATGGTGCAGTCTTGTCCTTTTGTCCGCTAGCATCACCCGCCAGTCACATCCAGGAGGAAAGCCTCCACTGCAGCCTTTATCACCACCATCGCCGCCGCGACCGTTTGTTTCCAACCTGCGTGGGTGCCTGCGTGCGTACTTCTGTGTGTGTGTGTGTGTGTGTGTGTGTGTGTGTGTTAGAGAGAGAGAGAGAGAGATACTGTATCTGTCTTGATTCCTACTTCTGAATGCATGGGACGTAGTGGGTCTTTGTCTGAGAAAACAGATGAAGCGGGCTTTGTCGACTGTCGATGTCGATACCATAACCCTGATGAACATATACAGAGATGATACACATAGAAGCGCTTAGAGAAAAGCCTGTCCAGTTCAGTCACATTCATAATTCCAACATCCGGTACCCCCCCCCCCTTTCGTTCTCTCTCACACACACACATGAATATGTACACATGCACACAAGGAAACAAACACACCCTATCTCTTTCTCTCTAAGGTTGCCAAAAAAGCCCACAGCCACCGATAAGTTACCCGATAGTGGCGATGGATACCCCACTTTCGGCAGATGATTTCTCTGATTCGATCTTTTAATTCCCTTGCAGTCAAGGGGATACTGTGGCATGTTGGCATGTCCATCTTTTGATGTGCATGTCAAGCTCCTACTTCATGTCGTCAACTTCAGTGCCAATCTGCTTAACTTTCTCATAGCGCTGAAGAAAGCAGAAGTTTCAATTTAATTAATGTGGAAATTTCCTGAAACTGGAATCCCCATTGAAGCCAACGGCCGTGCAAAACAACTGGGGTGATTCAGAGACACACATGTAGATGACATCACAGCATTTGCGCTCTACGAGATCAATGATGTCAACAACAGTTTGATAGCAGACTACAATTAAAGGCACGTGCGATTGGTGCATACATACACAGAAAGAAATAAGTAAAGTGCCAAAGAAACAACTGTGGACATGTCCATTGCAGCTCTTTCAACTTTCACACCTAGAATGATTGGACCTAAATATACAACCTTGGATTTATTGTTCACACTTTACGAGCTCCGCGGGATTTTTTTTTTTTTGTTGTATGTATGTATGTACTTTGTCGACAGATTTATCTAAACCTCTTTCATCTGTCTCCTTCCCAACTCCCTCCACCTTGTGACCGAGTCAGCAAGCGTCTTAATGTCATGAAAGTCACGGCACTGAAGCCAGCTCATCTCTTCTTGAACTGTATTATCAGAAAGGTTTACGTGCTAGTGACAAAATATTTATTGTATCACACAGGTGAAAAATAATCTCCCACATGACTTTGTTTTCTCAAATACCTCTGTTTCCTCTCCGTGCTATTTAAGTCATCACTGAAGACATGATATCAAACAAAATTATGCACTCGGTGAACTCCACAGACGATATCGATGTTTTATGCACAATGTAGGGGTTTGGGTTTGTTGGAGTAGTTTTAGTCCTTGGTGTAGGATTAGACGTTATAGCCGTAGTCGGCATGGAGGGTGTTGTCGTTATGGTGGTAATTATGGTGTTAGTGGTGGTGGGTATTTTTTTACGCCGTGTCAGCAGCTGAGGTTGTATAACCGTGTTAGAGTTGTAACGCTGGCACCGATCCTGTTAGTGTCTGTGGTTAAAAAGTTGAAACTGCGGTTGTTGTACTGTAGTACATATCATAGTCTCTCTCTCTTTCTCTCTCACTCACTCACTCACTCACTCACTCACTCACTCACTCACTCACTCACTCACTCACTCACTCTCTCTCTCTCTCGCACGCACGCACGCACGCACAAACACTCAAGCGCGTACGAAACAAGACAGGCATGTCGTGCACTAAAATCACCTCAGTTCCACGAGCATTACTCCTGACACCAATCAACATAGTTGTCAATACTTGTGATTATAGTCAATCGACAAGTCCGCCTGCTCGTCTTCCTCTGCAGATTCATGACACTTTCCATCCTTACTGTCTCTTCTCTGATATATCTTATTACTTGTCTGCATAGTTGTTTCTCCTTCCGTCCTTTGTATTTTGTCCATGTCTCTGTCATGAGCAGCGGCCGACAGGCTACTAAAGGGAGGCTGTCCAGTCAGCGAGACCCTATGCATGACATCACGAGAACTGGGGCCTTGGCCTCTTCCAAAACCAAGGAGAACACTGCAATGGTCAAAGGCTTGAAGATCTTCAGCGAAACCAGATTTTGTCAGTTGTATCTTTTAAAGACCTAAATCCACTCATTTGAAAATAATTTAGCAATAGGATTAGCCTTTCGTAATCATGTGTAGCAGGACTGATATCACTACTGATGATCCTCGTCTCACGCCTTCAGGCGCGACTTGTACCGTTTGTGGGTTTGTTTTTTTTTTTTTTTTTTTTTTTCTAGCAAGGATGAGGTCCCGACAAACAGTCACGAGACTACTGCCCTCAGGTGTGCACAGGTTAACGTTATTTTCAATGACGCGACGGATGCTTTAAAGGCGCCATAACAGATATATCAAACAATCATAACAAATACATCGGACGAAGCTTTCATTAAAGATGCACATCCCCATAGTTTATCGCACGGTTTACGTCTATATTTAGTACTTGTTTATTGCTCTCATCCTCGATGGTTCGTCGCCGGGCACATCGCTTAATACTCTCTTGGATCCCGATGGGATATGCATTGTTCAAGGTTATTGCTAGTCGTAAAAAGGTGCAACCTTTCTGTGCCTGTGAATCACACGAGTGGCAATACCTCTTTTTTTTTTTTTTTTGCTGGGTTTTAGCAGGTTCTGCGTGCGTTTCTAGGCAGGGACCGTGGCTGTCCGTGACTCACGAAAGGATTCCAGTTGTTCTACGAGATGGCCGCTTTCTCTGTTACCAGAGATACCAGAGATGCGATTGCGGTTTTCTCCACGACAATTCGCCTGCCTAATCCACATAAGGTTTTAGGAGGCTTCTGGAAAAGTGTTTCATGACGTACTTCCTGTTTTCGGCCAATTAGAATCGTGGTATCTCTTTTGGCTAACTCCAGTAATCTGCGCGACAGTTTCGGGATCTCTGCTTTTGGTAGGACTGAGGAGAAAAGTTTGGATTCAATGACTGAAGGTTTGTGCTTGAGAGAGAGATAGTGTGTGTGTGTGTGTGTGTGTGTGTGTGTGTGTGTGTGTGTGTGTGTGTGTGCAAAAGAGAGAGAGTGTGAGAGAGAGAGAAAGAAAGAGAAAGAGGGTACGGTAGAAAGATGGGCTTATGCTTTTTGTGTATATGATTGAATTACTATACTAGGTTTATATGATTTTATTGTGATTTTAATGGGTGGGGCATTAAAGGACTCGTCCATCCCTCGACCATTATGATCGACTAAACTCCTCCGGGGTCGTAGCTATGAAGCGAGAGTAAGTCGTTTACTCAGGGCATAACCGGGAACTCGAGGAAATGTGTCTTTTCATAAAACGATTTCCAGAGCCCGTGGCTATTATACTTCATGTTTCTATACTCCAGGACTCTTTTGAAACCGCTTTTATAATTACTGCAATAGGAAGAGAAAAAAAAACACCTGCTTGTCCGCATACTGCTTTATAACTTCGGAAACAAGACGCTTTTCCTTACGTTCCCCATGTTGCCCAAGGGCTTTGTAACTACAGCCTCTGGTTACAAACGGACCTATTCTGGATCTGGTAAGATCCCTACAGCACTTTACGAAAAAGATCCCCACACAGCGATTTTACTGATGTAATATGGGAGTCGAATAAGTTTTAATCGAGGTTACACAATCGAAAGCACTCCACCGCTTGCTGTAAATGTACTGTACTGTGGTATTTGAGTTCATCTGTTGCGAATAGTAACAAACCTGACCCTTTCCTTAACGAGCAATTAAGACATTCCGAGCAATAACTTTTTTTCCATCATTGTAAACAGACCAGAGCATATCGACAGCCCGGGGCAGTATTACCACGGACGTGTATAGGTGGATTGCTGTCTGTTTGCCGAGACCAACGCTGAGTTCTCCGCTCTTAGTCTCGGCGAGCCCTAACAATGAATGTGAATAAACCGGAATATATATTGTCCAAAGCCTCGTTCTAGTAGTTAAACTGAAACGTGACTAAGCCGGAAGCTAATTCGTAACCAGCCTCGTTTTATGATACTACATGGTACTACTGAGCCCGCAAGAAAACAAAATTTGGCGACAGAAGATTCAGCACGAGAGGAAGGATATGCAATGCCAGTGTAACTTGTCAGCTTGTTCCCCGAAGAACCCTAGGGATCTTGCCTCGCAGCTGGCCATCCAAAATCGCAGGATGAGGTTGATGAGGCTGTCTCCAGGGCGTTAATGTGCCTGCCGGTTCCACACCTATTCCCCCCCCCCCCATGGCTTCTGGTGACATATTCCATCATGGAAGGCCGCGGTCGCTATGATTTACTTTTGTTTAATGACATAGAAACAAGTTTATTCTCCGCGTGTAATGCGATGTAACTATGTAACTATTGGTATTTCAAAGTAATTATTGACATTTCAAACTTACTATCTGCATTTCAGTGAAACTGTCGGCATTTCTCTGGATCCTTTTAGATCCTCCAATCAAGAACACGTCTTATGGTTCAAAGCATTGAATAAATGGTCTTGTGGTGCGATTTCAAAACCTTTGCATGTCAGTGCAGTGAGAATCATTGTCCTCGGAACAAGCGTCCTTTTCCTTGAGTGATAGCTGTTCAAAGACCGAGCGACCGACTGACCGACCGATACCCCATCAAGGTCAGAGAGATTGATGTGTTATAACGATTTCAGCCCTTTAAGCACCCCGTTGGAACTTTTACTGTCTTTTCGATAATACATTTTTATAACATAATTGTAAACCTTAACTGTCAAAGTAAGCATACGATACTCTTGATTATATCTGCCTTAGATCAACATTATAATGAAAAAATTCTTTTTTAGAAAGCCATGGTGAGTAGTTCTACCATATTTTCGTAATTTCTCTTCCGTCGAAATGGCGTTTCTGGTTGTCATTATGTTTATTTTTTGACACGATCATGGTGGCATTTTGACACCATTCTGGCATCGTATAACCTGGAGAATCGTTTCGAAATTGCTTCGAAGTGCCCGGAATTGCAATAATCTCTCTATTGCCCAGAGTACACAGTTGTAAGTGCCGCGATACCAGAGTTATAGACAGGTCCTGACACGGCCTCGCCGGAAGTGACGAGAAGAACGATTGCGATGGAAGTGAGGCTGACAGGACGAAGGAGGACAAAATGGGTGGGTGGGGGAAGGGTACGACAACAAGAGGAAAGGGACGGAGAGAGATAGTGAAAATTATCTCTGTGTGTGTGTGTGTGTGTGTGTGTGTGTGTGTGTGTGTGTGTGTGTGTGTGTTATGTTTAAGCACTTTCAGCCTCATTTCACCAATAAAAAAAGGTTTTCTACTAAAAATCATCATCGCCATCATCATTGTCGTCGTCACCATCACCACCACCACCACCGGAAAAGAATAAGGACTGGCACGGCGGATTCGAGTATGGAATTCGCAACTATATTTTTGGCGCTCACCTGCCACCTATCCGTTCTATTCATGTCAACTCATCTGCCAGCATAACAAACCTTAACCTCAACTGAGCGCTTTCTCTGCTGAATCATTCAACATGACACATAAACATAACAACCTACACCAAAACCCTAACCTTAGCCTTAAAACTCAACCTTACTTTATGCACACACACACACACACACACACACACACACACACACACACACACACACACACACACACACACACAATCTCTAAATATAAAGTAAAAACCAAACCTGCTCACCAAAGAAAAAGAAAGCAAGTTACTAAAACGTAATTCTGTAATGTTTGCACTCAAAACAGTTTACGATGCTCACTACGCTGTACCACTTTCAGCAAACAACAGAAAAAACCACCAGGTAATTCATTTAAAGTATTGCATTTTGATTGGAGATAATAAAAGGACAATTTACAAGTCGATCTGGTCATGTGTGGCAAAACCGAGTGTAAAAATAGAGCGGCGTGCAGGACAGGCTGTTCCTTTCTACGCACCAGCGCAGCTACCCAAAAAAAAACAACAACAAAAAAACAACAAACAAAAACCCCAAAACAAAAAACAACACAAAAAACAAACAACAACAAACACAAAACAAGCAAAAAATTGAAGAAAAGAATCCCTCCAGCGCGTGTCGGCAAGTGACGACGTCCGACCACGAACTTCTCTAGAACAATAAACATTTTTACTCAACAGCTCATCTGAGAAGTCTCAGAGCTGGCATGAAAGGCAAAACATATCTATTGTCGTTTGCGCACTCGCTATGCCCGATTTGCCATACGTCGATTGAATTCTAGTTGCAAGCGCACGTTCGTTCAGCTTACATTGGTTTTTTTGTTGTTAAAGTTAAAAGTCTGACGGTGTGTAGGGCAAAGCTCAGTTCACTAGACTTTTTCCACAGACCTGTAGCGAACACGCTTCTTAAAGTCACGGGACTGACCTTTGCACAAGGTACCAAATTCACCAAGTTCAGATGAATAAATATACTCCGTTCTCGAGAAATACGCCTACAAATATCACCATGTAAGGGAAAAGGTCAAACGTGATGTCATGGTTGTCCACGGATGGGCTTAATGAACGTGTAGTCCAAGCTCTCACATTGGCTCAAGCCTCGTCAAGGCTCCATAACTCCTGCCTGTTTTGGGGCGATTGTGAGCAGGTCCTCTACAGGACGATCGGTACACTCCTTCACGTTCGTAAACCAGTTTCGTCTTCTAGCGACCACGGTGTCGATCACCCTCCGAGGTACCTCGAAGGATAGTCTTCGATAAGGTGTTGTGTCAGGTCACATGGCCAAAGAAAACCAGCTTACGTCGTTCGACTGTTGCATGTAGAAGTTCCTGGTGTCCTACGAGTGTGGCAACCGTGCTTCCTAAAAGTCATTAGTTTTATGTTCTTTTACGGAGCAGCCTCCTGAGGCACTTGCTCTCAAAGGCCTGGATTCTCCTCTCCATATCGACAAGCAGGGTCCACGTTTCACATCTGTTAAGTAGGACTGATACTATGAAGGACTTGTACAGATCGTACTTTGTCGCAGGACTTTCCAGCCTCGCCATTGCCGCTGTTGCTGTTGTGATCCTGATGCGGATATCTGTCGTGGAGCTGCCGTCTCTGGAGAGGGTGGCTCCCAAATACTTAAAGCTGTTTAACTCTTCGAGCCGTACCCCGTTCATGAAGATATCTGCTTTGCGGTCGCCAATGGTCATGACTCTTATCAGTGCTGGTCTTCATTCCATATGCGTTCGAACTGTCTGTCAGTCTGCTGTTAAGATCATGTAGTTCTTTCTTAGTACCTTCTGACAGATTGATGTCGTCTTCAAGCGCAGACTGCAGATCTGCCTCCTACCGATGGAAATGTAAGTGTGATGGTCGTGGAGGGTCATGAACGGCACAGGTGACAGGGATCCCCACTGATGTACGCCTACTGTCGTGTGAAAGTAAGACTTCAGTCCTGCTCTTGTTGAGCTATTATCAAGTTTTTTATACAGTACTTCGATGACTTGGACGAGACCTTCTTTGACGTTGAATTTTCGCATCACGTGCTATAGCCAGTTGTGCCAGACTCTGTCCTAAAGCCTTTTTGAAGTCTATAAAGTTGTGACAGTGGTCCTCTTGATGGTGAAGAAGCTTCTCTATCAGAATACTACAGTTATAGATATCCTCAGTTGTGCTACTACCTGGTCTGAAGCCATTCTTTTTTCTGTTAGCAGTTTCTCGGCAGTTGTGCTGATGCGGTTCTGCATTACGTGCAGCATGACTGGTTCTGTAGTTATGGCACCGTTTGTTTTTATTCAACTAGATTTGTAGAAATAGCATCTTGCATTGAGCTTTTTCTAGACCTTTAAGGGAAAGAGATAGACGAAATAACGTGAGCAACGGCGGCAAAAGTTACTCTTGCTTCTTTGCATTTCCACTAAAATCCTAGGTCTTTAATTAACCCTTCTGTAGTTCACACACACACACACACACACACACACACACACACACACACACACACACACACACACACACACACCTCCTCTGTGGTGGGGAAGTGGCTGTGTTCAGCATTTTACAAAAAAATTTTCTTGTACATCTATTCATTTTCCTGTATGTGCTACAAAAAGTGGTATTTTCCCTCACTCAGAAGTTCTGCCTCGCAAGTCGCAAAAGTTGCGAAGACTTTGCCCCCCCCCCCCATCAGCTTTACCGAAACGAATAGTTTTTTTTTTCTTCTTGCCACTCAGTATGTGACTTAGAACCCTTCCCACTTTGCACATCATCCCTTTTTTAACTTCTCCCATTCCCCGCCCCCACCCACACCAGCCTGGGCTGCTCCTTTGGCCCTCCTCCGCCCCTCAAATGGAAGAAGGCTGAGAAATGCCGAATTTTTGGCAAAAGTCAACGTTTTCATTAACTTGATGCAAAGCTTATATGAGAATCTGTGGGGACAGCCTATGCCGGTGTGTGATAAACATAAGGGGAGAGAAAAAACGCGGCGGGATGAAATCCCCTTGTAGTTGGCCGACAGATGTCGCTGAGAGCGTTTCGGCCCCGGCCTTTTCTCTGGCACCGAACAGAAAGAATGCCGGCCCCCCAGAAATCTGCACGCGCGCGCTGAAGAACCTTTTCTCTGGGCTGGGCAAAAGCAGGATCAGGGAATTTGTAGAGGCGTGTTGACCATATTTTTTCTTCTCTTTGATAACGTTTGTTTTCTTTCAAGAAAATCTCCACTTTAGACTCAGCGGCTGAGAGCGGAGGGGAGTGGGTTAGGGGACTGGAATACAGGCAGACTACAGCTGAGGCTGATTGTATGGGCGGGGGAGACAGAGACAGAGAGAGACGGGAGGGGGAGGAGAGAGGGGGAGAGAGCCAGCGTGCTGCCACCATTACTGTGATTGCGGCCTTAATGTTGGATTAGACCGGCTAATTTCTCCGTGCGCACAGTCCTTTAGCTCGGCGCTTTGCGCGCGGGGCAAACATGATGTCACTCACGCGCTTGGAGCCCGGCGACAATGGCGGCTCTTGAAAAGAACATGAAATAATGTTCAATATTCTGCGATGAGCCGGACCAACGCATAATACCAGCCCTTCCCCCCAAACGGAAGGACCTACAAGGAAAGTAATTAACTTAATTGAAGTCAGACAAGAATGTCGGCTTTTTCTTCTATTCACGCAGTGCTTACACGCCGTTCAAAACGTGGCGAGAAGGAGTTGCACAACTGGAAGGAAAAGGGAATAACGGGGGCGGAGAGGCTGGGGGTTAGAAGCAGCCAGCTTTCTAAGGACTCGCTCGAGGCGGTGATTGAAATGAAAATACCGGTCATTCAGGCTGGTGGGGGACCCGGGGTTTCTGTTGAGAGCTTCGCCCGTTGGCTAGTGCCACGGCTGCCTTTTCTGTCACGGTTGGTTTTGTTTGCTTTGTAAATTCTCTTGAAAACATCAAGGGCTTTTCCTACAGTGAGCTTGTCCGCTCAAGTGCTGGGCCCTGCTTGTGCCCCATTCACCGTGCCGCCAATGCTGGACAAACTCAGAAATAATATTTCTAATGATGGCGCTTCATCCCCCTCAGTGCCGTCCTCTGTTCGCGGGGCCCGTGCGGATAAAAGGCCACAGCGGCCAAAGTTTGCCTCCCTTTCTTCGTCTGCACTTCAGCCCATTCCGAGATATAGTCCATTCCCATCCGGCGTGAAAATTATTCTCGGCGAACGTGTGACTGAGATCGATAGTGGCGGCAAATAGGGGCTTTGTCGGAGGAGTAGAATCGGAACTTCCGCGGCTAAGCAAATCTCAGACGAAAGTGTCTGTTAAACATATCGCCTGCTGCTCGCCTAGGTTCCGTCCCCTGTTTATCGTCACAGTTACTTACAACGAGTCAATCACTGCACGAGATTTCATCGACTCCAAGATCCCAGGTACTTGCCTACATTGTTACAAAACGTAAAATCTTCAAAAAAGTTTTTTTAATTGAAAACTGTATTGTCCGTCCACCTCTGGCCAAAATTAGCGAACAGTATCTAAGATTGAAATGACCTCATTCATCGCATCCCAAAGACGGGGAAGAGAAACGACAAAGTTGGCGGGATTTGGTGGTAATCATCGTCACCTGACTCTACGACCAATCAAGACTTAAAGCTAATGATGACGATGATTAACAGGACTCTAAAAAAAGGGGGGGGGTCTTAACAATCAGCTGTCTGACCGTTAGTATACAGAACATCATTGAAGGATCAGTTGAAACAGGGTTAGAGTTCAAACAACAGTCAGTCCGCGAGTTGAAGGTTACCGCCACTGAGCTTTCGGCGGATCGAAGGGATAATCTTCTCTTAAGTCTTATTCCTTATTTTCTTCCATATCTTTCGTCATGCTTTTGTAAATATGCACAATGTTGTAATTAATAGCTTGTACATGTTCATTTCTTAACTTTTCGAACAATAGTGTTGTTATGGTATTTTTGACTGGTTCAATAAAATATTTTCTATATTTCGGGCGAGTGCTATGATTAAAAACCTTCTTTCGCTGCTTATGGCATAATTCTTGTAATTAGAGAATTGTCACAGTCATTATATTTGCCAGCGAAAGTAGTGTAAAACCCTTTCAATTCTATTTTTTAGTCCATTAAAGCGAAGCACGGAAATCTTACAAGTCTTCATCAAAAGCGCAAGATGCAGAGGGAGCTGTACATATACAAGAATTGTGGGGCTAATGTTGACCAAGAGAAACAAAGTTGTGGTTCTAACTACAGACGCATCAATGCTCCCTGCCCTGACCACGTCTAAGGCAAAACACAAACGACATCAAAAGAAGATGATACAGAATTATGCACTTACTAACATAGAAAACAAACAGTTGAAGTTCATGGCAATAAGATGTCAAAACATACCCACACAGATCTCGTTCGTGTAAATTTTTATTCTCGAAATTTTCTTCCACCGATATGGTGCGAACCTTGTCAGGTCGTTGTGGAATGGGGTGGTAGAGGCATCACTTTTCACGGGTACAGCTGTATGCGATGGCGATCTCTCGCTGCCTTACTTTTCCCAAAGAGTCAGGCAGATGGGTCAACGTTACACGGAAATCGAACCGAGTGGCTCTCAATTAGGACGACATCGCTCTAACCACTAGTCAATTATTCGCTAGCCCTAACCCTAAGCCCTGAATGACATAGCGATAATTAATCATTCGTAAACCTCTATGCTATTCAACGAAAGCACACGAATAAAAAAGTGAACTCAAAACACTTGGATACTCGCAAGACGAACAACTTGTCAAGCATGTTTTTCATTAGTCAAGAACAAACGTTATAGAGTCAAAGACCGAACAGATACTGTCGTAGTTCTGACCATAAATGATGTGAGCTAGCGAGAAGGGAATGCGACATTCTTTCTTGTTTTCTTGTGTTGAAAACCAAGCAAAACCGAGGTGATGTTTAAGGTAACCATACTGCGGTGTTAGGGTTAAAAATATTATTTTGAACGCGCCAAGATAGGATGATCACAATTACAACCACAGAGACTGTTATCCTGACAGGTAGACAGAAACAGACAGAAATGCAAGCAGGCAGGCAGGCGGAATGACAGACATAGAAATAAAAAGAGACGTTGGCTAACCTACAGAAACTACCATGATGTGCTAATGGGAATATTTGTGACAGTTTGACGTGTAGCCGTGGGAATGGACTACTGTAAGACAAGGATACAGCTACATGAACGAAACAAAAATAAATACGTCCATATATTTTAAAGTCAGCTGGCCATAAAAGCTGTTTTAAGTGTTACGCTAATGCAACAAACCTGGAAGGAACTGGTCACAAACATTTTTTTCGGTTTGCAAATTTTATAACTGGTGGCTCATTTTGTAGGATGGACAATATCTCCGACAAGAGCACGTTGTTCAGTAGAGGAATGACAGTGTGATTTCCCTAGTGACATTTACAGAGAGAAACACTGCAGTCGCTCATGCCACGTCTATCCAGCATCTCAACAGAGGCACTGCAGAAGACTGTAGTGGGTGAAGCCCTCGTGAGTCAAGTTTCCCGAAGACTGCAGCTGGGATCGAGTGACATTGCAGGCGCAACCTGCCTTCCCGGTCTGTTTACCGATTGCCGTTAATCCTCTCCTTTCACAACGACACACACCTGAGGGCAAGGTGAGAGCTCACAGGCAAACGTTTTCAGGGAACCGTTGCAGAGTGTGTGGAGTACGATGACTTATAATACAATGCATTACAATGGAGACAGCGAGCTGCTGTGGATTACGGACCGTACGACGAAAAAGTGGCGTCAGTGCACATCATGGCTGTTATCGTGCAGTTTGTGTTAATTGTTAATTAGTTTATGTCTTTGTCTTCGTGAACACTGTTTACGAACACGCACTCACACTTTTGATTTCAATGTGATGGCATTATAAAGATGGTGCCTGTGATGTGACCTCAAATCCACAGGAAGTCACTGTGTGTGTGTGTGTGTGTGTGTGTGTGTGTGTGTGTGTGTGTGTGTGTGTGTGTGTGTGTGTGCGTTCGTGCGTGTGCGTGCGCGCGCGCGTGTGTGTGTGTGAGAGAGAGAGACTGATTTCTTTATGCAGTAAGGCTTCAGCCCCTTTTGAAGGGATGTAGTGTAATGCACGGACCTTCATTCACTGGTTAAGTGTCTCTCATTCTTTGCCTATTTGCTCTATCATAAGAGTGACCAATCGTAACAAACCCTAACAACGAAGGGCTTTTGCTTCCGTTTTCTGTCAAAATGGCGGATATTCCTAACGTAGAAGAAATTTTAGAAGTGAGTAAGTAAGTTTTTCTGTCATCAGAACCTTGTTAAAGAAGATTGATTGCAAAATAAACAGTATTTTCTGTAACATGTATTCTGTTTGTTTATAGAAAATGCAGTTAGATATTTCGACAATTTTATAAAATAAAAAAATCGTCACAACAGATGCTATTGACTTGTTTTACCACTAACAATTAAAAAAACATTGTTTTCGATTGTTTGGAAACAATTGTATAGATTGTTCTGTTACGAAAACAAAACATCTACTTTAAGAATTTATTTAAGGTATGCAAACAAAGAACCGGAAACACGAGGCCTGTCTAAAGGAAAGCCGAGACTTACACCGGACATGAACCTGAGTCGCTTATCCAGTAATGAAGGTCCGTGGTGTAAAGGATAACAACAGAGAGAGAGAGAGAGAGCACGTGTGTCTCGAGTGATGTCAATGGGATATGGAGAGTGCTGTCACGTGCTTCAGTCTAGACTGGTTGTTGTCCATATTGAACAACCAGGTGTGCTGTGCGCTGCCTAATGATGCCGCATCATGCTAATGACGTACCCCAGCCATCACAGCATCATAGTGAGTACGGAGAAGCTTGCAGTACGTGTACCTACCCTACACACACTCTCCACACGCACACACAAGGAGGGCGAGGCGAGAGAGAGACAGGATTAGAATGAATGAATGAAAAAGACGAATTAACTAACGTTTTACGAAAACCCAGCAACTATGGCTACATCATGGGCAAGCAGCCTGCCATGTAAAGCACAGCCACAAGCAGGACAAAAGATAAAAAAAACAACAATATTATTCGAAAGAGTCACAAAAATACCCCGTGTTAATGCATCTGTCCAAGTTCCAAGCTTTTTCTGTCAACTATAGACCGCCGCCCGTTCTTTGATTCCACTTCACGCGGGGCCCGCAGATCCCCGCCGCTTCACAAACTCACAAGCGCGGAATGAATTTGTAGATACATGCCACGCGCACCCCTAACCTGGCGTGGACGTTCTGACACCCATTGAAAAGCAACAGAGCTGTCAATTTGCCTTCGGGACTAAAGTCCCTGCATCGATGTTTGGATTCTCTGCGTGCATTCTATTCTTCTCAAAATTTTTTTTTCGTAGTTTCAAAAGGAAGGGGGAAAAAAACCAATCGCTTTTATGTTCTCTCGGTAAAATCACCCGGATTAAATTGAACAGTTGCGCACAATGAGGGTTTATTAATAAGTAATGGCCACCTTTATGCTGTCCGCTGAATCAAAGCGCCGGTCGAAAAAGGTCAGGTGGCATTGTGAAGGTGTAGAACAGACACCGTTCCGCTTCGCTGACTCCCTTTCCACTCAGCCGCGTCGTCAACAAACGAAACAAAAGGCTTGAAGATCTG
Organism: Marisa cornuarietis; assembly: GCA_004794655.1. Taxonomy (NCBI): domain Eukaryota; kingdom Metazoa; phylum Mollusca; class Gastropoda; order Architaenioglossa; family Ampullariidae; genus Marisa; species Marisa cornuarietis. Next base: position 3,684,445 of record SMMW01000546.1, on the reverse strand, counting down.
GCATTGTGTGCGACTGAAAAGCCGGCGGAGTAACGCTGGCAGCGTCAACGGCACCTTTTGTCCAACCTTTGTCCTTCGAGTCAATGCCAGAGCTGAAATCACGAGGCATCTCGCGGGACACGAGATTGTAGCGGAGCAGAGAGAGAGAGAGAGTTGCATCCTCCTCCCCCCCCTGTATGCTATTCCAAGACACGTTGTGTCATGTTTTCACTGGTGGAGGCCATTATCCTCAACAATCCGAGCAACCCTTCCTTTTTAATGATGTTTGAATACTGAAACAGATTGACGCAAAAGGCCGACTATCGACTGGGAGCCAAGAGGCTTTAGGAAGAAATTTGCGGGCAGAGTTACCGCGCCTAGTGGAACTATTAAGGCCGCACAAAAGTCCCCGAGATTAAAAGCCCGGCTTGTGCGGCAGACAGGCGGCCTGACAATAGGCAGCAAATTGGGAATACTAGGGCTGCCTCCATTTGTTATAATTACCACAGTCAACACAGCCAGATATGACAGGAATTGCAGCAGAGTCATTAAGCAGGCAGAGCAGGGTAAATCCTTTAGTGTTCAGCAATTTGCGCTTCTATCTTGTTTGAAAAAGATCCACTCGTTCATTTCCAGGGACTTGGTCATACTCCGCACTGAGAGCGAGCGCAAATATGGCGTAGGCCTCCGTGAGGTGAACTACACTCATCTTCCTCAACGCCTGATATCCTTCTCTTGACAGACGAAACACCCCCTTCCCTTACCCCCGACCTTACCCCCTCTCTTTTTTTCCCGTCCCTCAACCATTCTTAGTCACTCTTACGAGAACCAGCTATCCCCAGAAGTTTGTCTTCGGGCAAAACACTGCCTCGTGTATGGTTTTGTCGTGTCTCTGGAGTTTTGTCGAGTTTGACAACAATTTCATGAACATGTTTGTCCTTTGAGACATTGAACCCTTTCGTAATGTAACTCATTTTATCGACTTTATGTTCACAACAACAACAACAACAACAACAACAACAATCATCATTAGTAGTAGTAGTCGAAGTAGTAGCAAAACCGGAGATCGTGACACCGGTCCTCTCAAATGTGTATCTGCGCCTCTTCGAGTCAGCGCGAACGTGGATCGTGGGACTGCATTTCAAATGTTCCTTGGGAATTGTGGAAGTGCTTAAGAATACATAGACACCCTGATCGTATGTATGTTCACGTACCTGCTTAAAATCAAACGCCTAACATTGGTTAGTCACGAAATTGTGAACTATTTAAAATTTTTGTGTATCTTAATTACATCATTTCATTTTAAATAATAATAATAATAATAAGTCACATAACTGTGTTGCATGCTGTCGGTTGATTGCACACCTGAGTGAGGGTAGCACTACTTTGGTTTGGAACGTGTGAACGTGCGTTGGGGGTGGAGGTCGCACAAGAGACAACCTAGCAGTGATCTCCCCCTCGTGCCCGGTCAGGTACACCTCTCTTCCCCGGTTTCGTGAATCAAGGGTTAGAACATTTGAATATAAAATTAATAGTTTCACATAAGCTTTCGTTCTCATTTAATGTATAGAACATATAACCAGAATCTAAACTTTTCTTCATTCATGTAGGACACGCACAAAACATAAAGCGCGAAAATTGGTTTCGAAAAGAGGTTCACAGAAAAAAAGTTAAAGAAAATAGGGCTAGCAAAATAAGGAATTCGTCTGGTCATTTTCAGCTAAAGGCTACTTACTAAGGGAAAAACAAGAAGAAAAAAACGAGAAGAAAAAGAATGTCGTATGGTGGATCCGATTGTGGACGAGAAAAAAAACATGAAGCTTGAATACGGAAATATTTGAGTGGTTATTGAGGCACCGAAACGAAAACATGGCTTCTCTTAAACAACATTTATCGAGGAAAAAGTTATGCCACTGACATGCTTTTCAATCATTTTCTGGGCTTTTGAGAGAACGCGGTGCTTGTTCAGACCTTTTTCACTTCCATTGCTTTTGCTGACTGACCAAGATACGGTCAATATATTTTTTTTTAACTGGGCAAAACTTCACAAAGGCGAAGGGAAGCAACTTTTGGGAGACTTCCTATTTCCTCTGTGAACAGCGCTATGCCAGATCCCCGACCGTTTAGGGCTAGCAAACTTTGGGATTGTCGAGACTCGCCGAGGGAGGTAATAGCAATCCGCTGCTCACAGAGAAGGGGGCAACGGCTTGCTTTAGAAGACCGTCTGCACCGCAAATCTTTCTCATCAGCTTAATGCACAAGTAGGTCTTCGCAGGCTTGTTCGCGTTATCCTCGGTCAAAAAACATCCTTGGAGATTGCGTATGGTGTTGTTACGAGTGTTATCCCAGTCTTAGCACGACCTTTTGATGGCGTGGCGTGTGGGTTACTTTGCGGTGGAGTGTGCTTGCTTATGATGTGCTTTGGAGTTGCTGAAGGTTTTTGACTGTGTAACAGTGTCTTTGACTCGCCGCCGTCATCTACCTTTTGTTCCTGAGGATGGGTTAAGCAATAGTCACTGATAACTCAGTCTGCGTTGTCTGCCTGCTCCCTCGTCTCCCTGGATGCGTGACTGCGCGCGGACGGACGAACAGACCGGTGGACAAAATGCCGATATGTGCATGAGTTGTTATTGTTTCTTGAATATATCAAAAGTTAAGACTGTAGAAAGAGCTTAGGACTGCTGAGCAGTCTGGCTTATTTTCATTAACTTTTCGCTACTGTCACTGGCGCAGAAAATCAAATCATACCGGCACGCTTGTTTCTGACAAAGCTTTCGAAAACGTGTACACTTCTCCCACTGTTCCTCCCCTCCCACTTCCACATTACGTTGAAACCCTACTTCTATTTCGGGTGTGTGTATATATATATATACTCCCTTCTTTTTCCGCTTCTCCTTTTCCCACCCAACGTTTTTCAACGGTGTTAATTGAACCATGTTAAATTGTAACTTAAAAGGTCCTTATTAGAAACAGAAATTACATTGCATTGAAAGAGGTAAAAAAATAAGGGGGGAGGGTGATCCCCTTACTTTATTTGATCGCTTAGGGGTGAAATGTTTTCTAGACGGACGGACGGATGGACGGACGCATGGATAGATAGATGTTATGCAGGCAATACATTTTACTATTTATTTATAGCACACAGCATTAACGCAGCCCTCGTGGTAGTCTTGTTTCTGCATTCTCAGTTAACGTAGTAAAGAGATTCTAACAGCAAATATATATTTACCTAAGTTCGCAGAAATGAAGTCTTCGGCGACATCCCCTGCAGGATAGTCGAACCCAGCTTCACAAGTTACCCAGCTCGTTGTTTCAATTTTTTTTTCATTTTCCTACATTGCGCCTTAGTTCTCTTTTTTTTTTTTTTTAAGCAAAAGACGTCGTACATGCTAAAGCTGACATAAAGGAAGTCGTCGGGCTGATGTCGGTGTCAAAGGTCAAACTAGACTAAACACGTATTACAGAACAAATACGGCGGCCTTGCTGTCTGAACCAACATGAAAGCCGCCTTCAAGACTTTCAGGCCGACAAAGCAACGGATGCAGGCCTTAAATGGCCGTAATGCCAGCTTTTTCTCCTCCAACAGTGACATCATTCAAATACCAATATCGTCCGAGCGGGCCGGGGACAAAACGCGGGTAAAAAACAGCTCAGTGTCTTTGGAGGGTGCAAATTTCTGCGCCGGCTGGACAAAAGAAGCTCGCCAGAGTCTGAAGATAAGCGGGCATGCTTGGATAGCATTATCGCGGTGAAAAGAGCCATTACCTTCCAGAAGATTCTGAAAGGAAACGGACCCCGCATTGAAGCGCGCGCAAAGTTTTTTCTCGAGAGCCCGTTTCGCTTATCATCTTTTTCTGGAACGTGGCCGCCGAGTGTTTAGAGAGAAAGCGGGACTGACAGGGAGCGGCTACATTTGAGGGAGGGATAGCCGACGCACAAAAGACGTCGCTAGAGCTGCGGGAAATGAAACTCATTTCCTGTCGGGGCTCGGGATGTGCGGCGCTGGTGGCTGCTGGCGCTGGCTGCGGCGGACGCAGGTCAACAGCGACAACGACGACAGCGAGGATGGAGCACGGCGGCGCATTGAAGCGGCTGCTGCAAGCAAGGTTAATATTTGTCTCAGCTCGGGCTGCGAGGGTTTTCAGCCAAAACACAGCTACAAAGGAGCGGCAAAATAGGATTTAAATGCAGCATTCAGCCCGACAAGTGCGCGGAGGGGGCTTGGATTTCGCCGGCGTGTTTGTCTTATCCCCCTTCCATTGATTACTCCCCTTGTTGAGCTTCCCTGCGTCCGCGGCTCACATCTCGCCCTCAGCCCGTGAGCGTGGCGAAGCCCCTTTTCTCGCGCCTGCGCAACGCGCCGTGAAAGATGATATTAGGGGCTGGGCGACAGAAAAGAAAGGGGAAATTGCATTACACTGTCCGAGTTCATTAGATTGGCATCAAACGAGAAGCACTGGAAGAAAAAGATTCCTAAGTCTCGCTACCACTCCGCCCCCCCCCACACACACCCGCTCCCTCCTTCTCAACGCAACCCCTTCCAGAACACCTACTCTCCGAAGATCGATCGTTGTCTTGGTCGCCTAACTCCCGACGATCCCCCCCACCCTGACTCCCCTCTCAACTGCCAAAGGACTAACAAGTATAGTGTTTCTTTTTCTATAAGAAGAAAGAAAGAAAAACTAGGGTCTTGGAATGAACGGCTCCTTTGATTGGTTGAGTGCGCGAGGAAAATCCCTAACTGATTGTCTGGATAGTAACATGCTGACGATTCGTATTTCACGGCTGCAGCATTTCAAGACATAAATCTTTACTACAGAGACATGAATTTCAATAAAGCTGTTTGCCCGCGCGCTCGTGCACACACACACACACACACAGAAAATCTGAAATAGTAGGTGTTAGGACAGTAGGTACACCTTGCCATCTATGGCCAGTAATAGAGGCTTTCGTCGGTGTCCAGTATAATTACAGTGTACAGCTTCACAAGTTTCCTGGAACTACAATTGACTATTGCAGCGAAAAGCAATATGTTACCAGTGCGAAAGCTGAGACTCTAGGAAAGTTTTGACAACAAGTTGTTTAAAATGTAGAAATAAAAAGTTGTCACTGAGGGAAAGTCAAGGTGTTAAGTCATCTTTGCAGAAAAGTCATCTTTGCCATTGGCAGCAACGACGAGGCACAAAAAGCCACCATCAAATCAAAATCCTCTGCGAAACGTTGGCATCGAGGCAAAATCTTTGTGCTGAGACTCGCCATGGTTACGGCAGCTCAATCTTCTTGTCACTGCAGAAGTAGGAAGTGGTGGAGAAATGTGTTTTTGCCCGAGCCAGCAACTAAGGCTTTCTTATGGCAAAGCAGCATGCGGTAAAAGAACAGTCTGCCCTAGACGAGATCTGAACCTACGACAGCCAATCGTTACTGTATTGGTGAAAGTCGCTTCCTCTTGCGCCATCGGACCACCTCTTGTCACTGCAGCCATGACATAGAAACAAAACGTGCACCTGTACAACAAAGATGTTTTCTTTTCGTGGAAACTGCAGCAAGATTGTCTTCTTGTCTCGTTTGCAAAACGATTTCGACGCCACAGTTTGCAAAAGTAATATGGTTCCGAAAATGATATGCAAATGACCGACACTGTCAACTACGAAAACCACTAACTGGCAACATTTCTGGCTTGCAGGGAGACATTATTTGCAATGATGCAATGCCAAACATATTTTAACCACGTAAGAGCATTTCTGTTGTAGTAATCCAAGCGGAGAGGATCTGTCAGCTCACAAGCATATACCCACTAGAGTTCGAGTGGTCTATTGTGGAAATGTTGTTCCATCATCATCATCATCATCATCAATAAACTGCAATGTAACCGACGCTGTAAATCTGTCTAAAACCTTAACAGGACGACATGGTGGGGGAGGTGGGTCTCTTTTATCGCTTTTGCAAGCAGAATCGCTTGTCTGGACCAGAGAGTTAACTCAGTCACCAGTCTTCTACGCCTGCGCGTAACTTCAAACGTTTCGTTAAAACCGCGCGCACAAGCTTCCGTCATGAGAGCTCGCTGAACCAGCGGCTAGGGTTCATAAGAGGTTAAGACCCCTTGATCGACAGTCTCTTGAGAGAGTAAGAACCGTCTCATCATTGACCTGTGAGCTGGGTAACATAGCAATGGAGCGAGATTCCACCGAGGACCAAAGTGTGCAAAAGACAGTGAAGTGAGTGCAGGGCAGTATTCTGTATAAAAGACGGACCTACAGACAGACCATAGACCAGTTTCGCTACTGAGTGTTGTTAGTAAGTCATTCACTTCCGTACTCAATAAAAGACTACGTGGGCGGAAGAAAATAAAAAGGTAAATTATGTGAAAAGCAGGCTGTTTTCAGGCAACAAGAGATTTACATTGATATCAATAATCCAAAGGTGTTTTAATCGCAGGCAGAAAATGTATTTTACTTTTATTGATTACAAACGTGACGTCGACTTGGAGGATAGAGAAAAGCTGTGGTCCATACACACGGCAGACGTGGAGTACAAATCTTGGTTTGCCTATAAAAAATATTTTGCCTCCTATTTGCCGACGATGTCGCACTTATGTTGACTTAACAATTCTTTAAAATCAAATTTCAAGTAAAGAACAGTCATCACAAGATTTTGGTCAAAAAGTAACGTAGAGAAAACAAAATCATGGTATTTAGAAAAGGAGGGCATTTGTCAGAAAGCGAACACTGGTCAATTAGCTTAAGTGAAATCGAAGTTGAAAACAGCTACAAATATTTAGGCTTTAAGATGACAGCAAAATTATCTCTTACGACTGTCAAACGATATTGTCAAACGAGTAAACAAGAAAGAGTATCTTAGCTGTTGAATACAATGTGGAAGTTAGGGAATCTGAATCCTAGTATATTCTTTAAACTGTTTACTACCCAGGTCCTACCTACGCCCTTATATACTTCTGAAGTTTAAGGCACAATAGCTCTCATTAATATGAAAAAGTTTCACTGATTTACCAGTAAAAGGATCATGTGAGTAGACATTAAAACTCCCAACCATAGGGCGTATGGCGAGACCCCCTCAGATAAACAGCACCGTACGAGCTGTAAAATATTGAATACTGGCTAAAACATACACATTCACCCAAAAACCAGTCGATGAGTTTTGTATCAATTTTCTAAATGTAACCAATTCTGTCTCGTCACCGAGTGTAACCAGTTTTGTCTCAAACCCCTGAGTGAAACTACTTCTTTTCCTCTCAAGTCCCTGGCCGTAAATGGCCATCGTCCCTGCTCTGACATATCAAGAAAGCTGGACCGACAGAAGAGTGCCATGTTTGTTAAAAGCAGAATCGTGGGCACCTAAACTACATCGACAATGCTGCTGACTCACCGACCTCCAGACTACTTTACCTGGAGAGGCGGCATTGTCACCCGACATCAAAGCTACAGCATCACCTGAAGGCGGAAAGAGCCATGTGCACCACATTAAGTCTCACTTTTGTCTGCGAAATGAAAACCGAACAAAGTCCTCGGCGAATCGCCCCTGTGTGAAAGCGAAAATTAGAGGAAACAGACACCGTAGGAAGAAAATGGAAAATACTTTTTTTTTTTTAAATTATTATCAGTCTTCATCATCCTTGCTGCACGTAAGGTTCCTCTCTTCAGTCCATCATGTCAACAGTATTTTATTGATTAAACATAGTTTGTTTCTTTATAAAAACATCTTAGCCCCAAAAGAGAGTGGTTAATTAATCCTTCAAGGCAAAAAGAAAGCTCCTAAAAATGAAAACCCTTTTCTTTCTTATTTTTGTGCATTTTTGCGTTGTTTTCGACAAAATTCTTCCAACGGATAAATGGCGATTGTCTCAGCAAAGGGGGATAATTTGTTGACCTAATCTAACATCTGCGGCTTCCTGAGCAGAAAAGGAAAATGTAAAGGGGAGATAAGAGACTGGAGCGAAAGCCACAATCGCTAGCGCAGATCTGATCGTGGCAGCAGGTCGGGCTGGATGGCAAGAAAGAGATTGGAATAGATGGCAGGAAAGAGATTAGACCAGATGGCAAGAAAGAGAATAGACTGGAAAGAAATAAAAAGAAGCTGTGAGGAGATGACGACTTGTGTATTCTGGGTTTTTGGTCTCTCTCACCTCAAGGCCGCCGTCGGAAGCTGATGTGAATTCAGACAAAGAGAGAAAGAGAGAAAGGCTGAGAGAGAGGGGCTGTGAGAGAGTGAGAGGGTGTGAGAGAGAGAGAGAGGGAGAAGGAGAGAGTGGAGGAGTGAGAGAGAGTGAGACAAATGACAAATCTTTTTTACAAGGGTTACAGAACTAGTTTTTTTTTTTTTGGCATCTAGTCCTTGATCAAAGGAAACTGAAACACTTTAATGAAACACTGAAACTTTAAATTTTAAATTATAATATGCACAAAGATCGGGGTCGTTGTCTAATATGACAGGGATTTGTGACTAGGGAATAAGTAGCATAGGGTTCAATGACATTTTTCTTTGCTAGAAATGGGTGTTTGAGTTGAATGGAAGCTCTCTGCAAGCGATCAAAGGTTTTGATATACATGTTTTAGAAGTCCTGCTTTGAATTGGTATAGACTGGATTCCATTTGATGGAGGTGTGAAGGCAGGCTATTCCATATAGAGCTACCTGGATATTTCAGGCTCGTTTTGAAGAAGTCGATTCTTGGTATGGGAGTGTTGAATTTTAGGCAACCTCTTATTATTTTGATAGAAAATATTGCAGAAGGTCTGGGTATTTTATAGACATGCATAATTTTGTTATACCTTAGTCTGCTTATTAGAGCCAGGACCCCTAGTAACGAGAAATCAAGAGTGTGTAGTTTTGGTTTAAGTAGCACTGATCTGATAGCTCTCCTTTGAACGCTTACAAGAGGCCTTATAGATGCACTACTAGAAGAGCCCCACAGCATGGAGGCGTATTGATGGTCGACTGAATATAGGGTGTGTAGAACAGTCTCCGAGACTGAGGATTTAAAAGGTGTTTAATTCTCTATAGGAGATAGGTTTTCTGAAATTTTCTGTAAAAGCTGTACTTATGGCTAGGATATGTTGTGACCAAGACATGTTGGTATCGATAATCACACTTAGAAGTTTACGGCTTTGAACTTTTGTTATTGGTTGGTTACTAAATGAATTTTTGGAAATGTGGCGTTTAGGCTTTTTCTCTTTTGCCTGTAAGTACCAGTAAGTAGCATAACTTCTAATTTTTGAAGGTTGAGTGCCATATGATTGAGTTCAGTCCAGGACTGAAACTTATCAAAACTCTGTTGTAGGATACCGAGAGAGAGAGAGGTAGACATATCTTTTTATTGCTTTGAGCACATTGGCTACAGCAAGGGTGCGAAAACCTACTCAAATATGGCTTGTACCCAAACCTATACAATTTTCACTTACAATTCACCTGTATTCTCAAACACTCATATACACATATAATTATGCCACAAAGACATATTAGAAAAGATTATAAGGTTGCACACCCACTTTCACACCCCTATAATACCTTTCACCTCCCTCCCACCACCACAACCTCTATACCCACCCTGACCCATCATTCTATCTCTGCCTTCCTTATACACACATTCACCACATCTTCACACACCAACACCCTTCAACCTCACATTTTCTCTTGGCCAGTTACCACTCAGCTCAACAATTTATTGTCAAACAACGCTTTTTCCAACATCAAGAATATAAAAAGTCTAATTGTCTAATTACCGACTCACTGATGCTGATATATTGCTTGAGAACATAAGGTCCTTCCTTCAATATCTTACAATATTTATCTCTCAGATTTGTATAAACAGGACATATACATAGCATATGTACTTCATTCTCTATTATACCTCAACAGAAGGGACAATGGACCCCAGTTTACCTCTTGTAGAGAGAAAGAGAGAGGGGGGGGGAGAAAGCGAAGCAAATGACATTTCTGCTGCTCGTGTTTTAAAGCAGACATATTCTTCGACAAATTCTTTCTGCGTCAGTAAAAGAAATAATTTTTTTTACCTTCATGCTGTTCATGGATATTTACATTCGATTACATAGCTAACGACAATTACGTTAGAAATATTTCAATTATAAGACGAGTGGTGGCAAGAGAAGGATGTGAACATGTTCATAACTCTGTTCACTCTTGTCTGTTTTAAAGAATTTGTGACAAAATGACTGTCCGCTCTGCCCAAGGGTAGTCCTAGACCGCAAAAAGAAGAAAACTCACGCCATTTGACATAAAAGTTTCGGTATCTCCGGGTGAAATGAGGAGTAAAGAGTTGCAACCTCCTTAGATACACGAAACGGACCAAAAACAGAAAACGACCTTTTCTCTCTCTCTCTCTCGTGTGTGTGTGTGTGTGTGTGTGTGTGTGTGTGTGTGTGCGTGTGTGTGTAAGGGAGAGAGGGACGGAGTGAGTGAGCGAGCGAGTGAGTGGTAAGAGGTGGAAGTGGTTGCTCCCCTGTTTTTTCAAGTAAAAAGTTGAGAACCTCTTTCAGACAGGACGGGGAGGTAAGCCGTAGTCTTCCATGCATACTACTTCATGCGTAAACCATTGAAGGTATTAGAACCTCACTGTGATTAAAGTAATAAAAACTGACTTTCGCCTCGGACCACTGATCTGAAACTAACGCATGGACCCTGACTGGCTCTGCTTGACGCCGACACGTTAGGCAGCACTGGAAACCTGATCCACAGTATTTTCTTATTTTTTCATCAACTGTCAACGTTGAATGCTTTTTGTTTTTTTTGAACAGCTTGGAGTTCTTTGATTTCAAAACTGAGGAGCGAGATGTTAGTTTGTTCGTTCGTCATGCTCGTTAATATAATATGACATTACGAGTGGTAACATGGCTCCCCGATGGCTGCAGCAAGTTCTGTATAAGTGCCTGTGATGCTTCTGTCTAGCAGTTTTAAGTCAGACCCTCGAACGTTGATCTTAGACAGGAATGGACAAAATTAACTGAAGGTAACGAAGTCAAGGTTTCTGAATTATTATTATTATTATTATTATTATTATTATTATTATTTAGTTACATTGTAGAACAAGATATTTAAGTTACTGAGTAAAACACATGGGCGGCTTTTCAGATTTAATAAAAAAAAAAAATGTTTAAGTTATACTGTTCCATCTTTACTATGCCTAGTTCACGTACAGTATAGTTTTGCTGGTGTACAGTAAAAGTGTTAAGTAAGTAGTTAATATTTTCTGTACAGGTCTGTTTTTGCCGGTCTGCCGCGCGGGGTACTGGGAGGGATAAAAGTAATATGGGGGTACGGGGCTGCCGAACTTCTCTCACAACAGAAAGCAGGCGAGGCGTTAAGCGAGCTGTCAGTCAGAATTGACAGCCTGTTTCGCTGGACCAGGAGCAGAGTTGATTGCAGCAAGTTGACCACAGGCACTGCCACTGATAGTATCAGCGATATGACAGTCACATGACTATCGACGCCGACGACGTGCCTTGTCAGCACTCCCAACTGTTGTCATCATTATTGGTGTTCGCACAAGAAAACACTTTCTAATTAACCTCAAAGTCCCTCCCCTCCAGAAGATGAAGCTTTTTATAAATATATATTTTATATAACCGTATTTTAAAGCATCTTTGCGAATGTCTCGTTCTATTTCCTCCAAGACTTACTGTAATCAAAATATAAAAAAGAAGAGAGGAAAAACAGGGAAAGATAAACCAGTCGGTGGATTCATTCAACGAAGGCACAAACAAAAACCAAAAAAAATCCTGATTATCCCTCTTTTTCAGTTTGATACTGAACCAAGGTTTGTACTATTGACATGTGCATGGAGTGCCCTGGCTTATTCAGGGTGCGTTCTACCGCTAACTCTTCGAGCTGTAATGATTATTATACCTTTTTATTCAATCACTTTATATGAGTCGAGATAAATCGTGTGCGTCGTCAGTATAGCGAAAATTTGACACAGTTATACTTTTGATCTCTTCTTCTTTAAAGACTGACAGTTTATGTTCGGCAGCTGGGTGGGACGGCTCTTCGAATAAAGCCGCCAAGCGACATCCCTTCCGTCTTCTTTCATTCTCGCACGTACAGCGTACTTTTTTCATTTAGAGCCATAAGTAGTATCTTAGACGACAGAAAATAAATAAGAAAAAAATCAAAAAACATACACCCACAACAAACACACATCACCATACTCACATTAAAACTCGCCGTGATGTTGATCTATTTTGAACATATGACCCCTTGTTGTCACTCAATTGTTGATTTGGAAAATCCTGCTGCTGAAGACACAGCTTCTGTAATCAGAAAACTTGATCATTGTACAATGTCGGCACATTAACGGCTCCGCTTTACAACGTTTAGTGTATTTCTTGAAATTTGTGTTGGGACGGTTGAAAAGATGTTTGCTTTTTAATTTTCTTGTATAATTTACGTGATAATAGACTTCTAACAGAGCTAAGAAATGCTTGCTCTTAAAGGCGATTTCGCACTGTGAGGCTGGGATGAGGACTCGGGTATATGTGAAAAAGGGAAAACATTTGGGAAGAGAAAAAAGGATTAGAACAGGTGTAGGGGAAGGGTCACAGGTGTTTGTCACTGTCAATGGTACTCTTTACCAATCATTCTTTGCTCTTTGGTCCAGCAGGACTGCCATGGTCGCAGTGGTGGCTTACAATACCGGCTTCCGTATCCTGGTGTTACACTGTTCCTATATCTTATAATTGGTCTCGTGTTTTTCTTTTAATTATGCTTTCTGTTATTATATGTACTGCTTATAATGTGGATATATTTCTCATTATGTTTGGTTTACTTATTTATTATTCTACCATACACTGAAGTTATGCTTGTATGAAGGTTTTTAAAAATAAATGTTAGGAGAAGATATATTAATCATATTTCTATATACTGTTTATTATGTGGAAGTAATTTTTATGTATTGTTAATTTATGTGTTCTACATAATACTAAAACTTCACTTTTTATAGTTTTGTTTTTAAATAAATGATAAGAGTACCACATTAATTATAGAAAAACACTTTTCCAGACCTTGTCTGCTCCGGCACCTCTCCCTCTTGTGACATTAGAGCTAACCAAAGCTTATAGTCGTCGAAACTGTTGTTGTTGTTTCGGCAGGTGGTGTTGTGCTGGTTATTTTCTAGCCAGTATTAACTTTCTTTCTCTCTTGTGTGCTTTACGGGGATTAGAGGAACACGTAGCCAGCGTGAAACATCCTCAGTAGTCCGTGTCGGCGTTGAACTACAGAGTACTAATCACCAGCATTAGCTAAAGTGAGGCTGAAACCTGCCAAAGTCAGTGGCATTATGCAATAATCATTAGAAGGCGTGGCGCCCTTCACTTCCTCCCCCGGTAATTGACTGGTTTCCGTACGAGAGTTGGGACATGAATGGGCGGCCACGTAAAAATGACGTATAGGGACGTGACAAGGCGCGAGCTAATGATAACAGAAGGGATTACCATGGACCTGTTGAACTACGCTTGAGGACAGCGCCGGAAAAAGTACTTAGAGCAATGGCAGCAATCAATTAAGAAAGCTGTTAGTGGGAGGTAGGTGGGGGTGACAATGAAGATGTTAGGTCTCCACTTTTAGGTGAACGTTTTCTCACCCGACTTCATATCTGAGTACGGTGATAAAACTGCTTGCGCCTTGACAGGTCACTTTGCAGTTGAAAAGGTTAAAGAAGTCTGGCTAAGTTATAACTCTAAAGAAAAGTTAGTGGTTCAATGACTTTAAATGCTTTTAGTCATCTGAGGCACATTCCCCGATTACTTACTGATTTATGATTGAATTTTCTTTAGCACTGAAATTTCCCATAGATACTTATCTTTCCTATGATAAATATTTTGTTCACATATTTTTGCTGCAACGTATGTATGTTTTAATAGACAATAAGCTATTATTATTCTGTTTAATACTAATAATAGAACAGCTACTTCTTAAGAATGACCATATAAAAATAGTTCATTCGTAGAAAATGTTTAAACTGACTCTAAGCCCAGCCCCTGAGAGGCAGCAAACATTTGCACTTTTCTGAAACTGGCAGTTGAATACGCCACTGTTAAGTAAAGGAATACACAATACCTCTAATACCTCACCTCCGATGTAAGTAAGTTTCTCTTCCGTTGGGATCCAATGAACTGCAACAAAAACAACAGGGTGTTAAAAGCGGGGTGGGAGTACAATAGAATTGAGGACACAAAAAGTGTCCTCACCCTGCTAACCCAATCATGATGCCACGTGCCTGGCTCTCGTCTTCGTCACCTTTCTTTTCAGCTCTATGGAGCTGTTGAATGGGCTGGTTACGACGACACCTCATCACCCACCCGAGTCAGTCAGACAGACAAGCTGTCTCCAGGTGTCGCCCACCCGCTGCCCAAGGTGTCGAGTTGAGGTGCTGTCTGTTGCGTCGGGACCTGAAGAGTCTGTGTAGAGAAATCGCTACTGTGGGGTGAGGGGGGGGGGTCTTGAACGCTAATGACTATTGTTCAGCCCATTTTGTCACACAGACCGTCGTGCAAAAACTTTGCCAAACTTAGTCAAGCATTATTGCCGGTTAAGACGAAAGGCACTTTGATTCTCTCTCTCTCTCTCACACACACACACACACACACACACACACACACACACACGCACGCACGCACGCACGCACGCACGCACGCACACACACACACACACACACACACACACACACACACACACACACACAGAGTAACGATAATAAAACCATCATTCTCATTTTCATTCTTAGTCCTAGGCTTATTTCTTTCGAATTTCCTGTCGATTGTGTGAGGCCTCAGTACTTTTAGTTACCGCTTTTCATGCTCGCTGACAGCTTCGGCTGTCCATTATGACAGCCCCTCGCATTATCGCCTACCCAGTTGTCATCTGATACCACTTTAGTTTATTGCTGCTTGTGCATGAGCTCAAGAGGCTTTTTTTTTTCTCTCTCTCCCTCTTTCTATTTTTCGTCTCGGAAACTGTGACAGTTTTACAATCACATGATCTGTTCATTTAAGATTCAAGAGGCGCATACAGTTGTGTACAACATCGCTTACTCCCACCACTACCCCCTCCCCGCCGCACTAATTTTTTAAAAGTTACCTTCACATAGCTAGAAGGTGTTGTGTGGTTGGGTTTGTCTATGGGTGAACTACCTTCCCTGGAACAGATCATCAGTCAAACGCACTTTCATTCCGGAGGTTCGTTATCTAGTCATGGCATTAAACCGGAGTTCATTTGCCATTCAATATGTCCAGAGGTTTCTCTCTTTTATTATTTATTTATTTTTTCTCTCGGAGGTTTTTTTTAAGCACTATTTCGCTTGTCTCGACCCGTAAGGTGAGAAAAAGCGAACTTTTGTGCTGCCGTGGCGCCATTATCATCAATATTTGACTCCAAGGGAGTCAGATTTGTCGATTGTGGGAGCCATTTTCTCAACAGGGGGATGCTGACAAATGGCTCGACCCTGCCCCTGCAGTGGTCTCCGCGTGATTTCTGGAACCAAAGCATCTGTCATCTATTTTTCATCGCTTTAGTTTCACGACGCCAAATCTCTCACTTGTTTTCCTGCCCAGGATCACTGAAGCGCAACGACCAGCCCCACACAGGCGTAAGTGTTTCAGGCGGTGTGAGACTTTTGATCTAACGGCTGCACGGATGGGGGAACCTGAAAAAATAAAGGAAAGACAGAATGAAGGACAGCTTTCAGTGAAAACCTGAAATCACGGCAGTGTCTAGCATCGGCCCAATCACTTAATCCCTTTGGCATCACTGACGACCATTAATGGCGGTCAAACTGCAATTATTATTTTAGCGCCTGTTAAAGCTGGCGACGAGTCGTGACGCAACGCTGGATTCACTGGACCGTGTGAGGTGGATCCTCTCGTCACACCTTTGCAATATTGTGAGCATTGGATGGACAGAAAGGGCAACTGGCTTTCCCTGCGCCCTTACGAAGAGAGAGAAAAGATTTCAGTTCATCAAGATTATGGTCTGGCACAGTCACCCAAACCAAAAATCAACAAAAAATTTAAAAAAATAGAAAATATAATCTAATCCTTCAGTAGACGAAAGACAGGGTCCAATCTTGACAACTTGAAATTTGCTCCATGCGTTTCGTCGCATGCCTTCCATACTTGTGTCTGGCCGTCCAGCTGCCTTTTCCGTCACGTATGGTGTGCACTGTACAAAGTAGCCTTAAACTGGAGCTTCGCATACCTCAGATGTAGATACTGGACCCAAAACCAGTATCTATGCACTAAATGATCAGAATTACCCCCAAAGATGCGGATTATCGATGCAGATCTCCTGCACAATAGATACCCAGCACCGGTATCGCTGGCGCGCTCAGTCTGTTGCTAAGGGCAGTCACTGTAGCGCACGATAGTACACTTCCGGTTTTGTGCTCAGTGAAGATGCAAGGGACAATCTTTTTTTTTTTTTAATTTTCATCGTCCAAAATGATCCTTTAGGTTTGCACCCTATACGGGGCCCGGTCGGAAACTTTGTTAAGTCGTGTGCTTGAAGCCGTCTGAAGTGGCTGTCCTCATTAGTTTCCTTCTCTCTGATCCTTTGGCAATCTCATAAAACCATATCTATCCTTCATGTTGCAGTGGAGCCTCGAAAACATACTCCCCCACACTTTCACCGCACCAAAGTGAAGCCGATTTCGAGCACATATCGAGCGATATTTTGACGTTTGAGTCAAATGTACTAACTACACAACTACTCTCGGCTGAAACCTAAGAATTTAGAGGGAGAAACAGGATGTTCAAGTTACTATAACGGTTTATCATTTTTTTATTTTTATGTGTTTAAAAGAGATCATAATAGGGAACTCAAACAAACAAACAAACAAACAAACAAACAAACAAAAATGGATCGACAATAACTTTTAAGAAAGTCCTCACGTTATGAGCCAAACTAGCGTTTTATTAAATGTTGTTTTTTACTCGAGCTATACATTAATCTTCTGACCACTGCTGAGACAAAGTTGTTATTACTACCATTGTGGAGGACGACACTTAAAGACAAGGATGAAGGGTATGAGTTAAGGGAGGGTGGAGAGTGGGGAAAATGGTTTTGGTCGAATATTAATTAGTAAAAAAAGCAATTAGAAAGAATCATTCGGTCAGATGCTGAAGAGAGAAAGAAGTTGTTATCTTGGGAGAGAAAAACTCCGACCTCCACCTGAGCTCACAAGAGTTTTGCAGGAAAAAAAATTCTCTTTAATTATAATAATCGTCAATAATTAATTTTGACGTCTTCCTAACGGATATTAATTCCCGCTCCAATTTACGAGCGAGAACTTTCTCGATTAAAATGTGAGTTTATTTGTCCTGTCATTCACGACCCATCTGCGATGAATGGATTGAAATACAACGCTCGCAAACGAATAATAATCACAAACACCGAACAAAGTGTATGCGACAACAGTGAAATTTTCATCAAAATTTAAATTTAGACCGTCATCGACAGTCTCGACACCCTGGTCGTGTAACTTCAACAGCGACAAAATAAAATATTCTTTCAATATTTAGTCATGAAAGAGTGCCCCGCACCTTCAGCCTCTTTCATTGCCATAGAAAACAGTCTTTCTTAAATTTATTCAATTTCTACAATAAACACAAACGCTGCTTTTGACTAGTTTACAAATTCCGTTTATGACATTTTTATTAAAAATTTTTGGTTCATTTCTTGCTAGTGGCGTCATGTCATAAGAACGATACGCTGCTGCAGACACAATTTACATCCAGCCAGTGTGGACAAGTGGAAAGTTTAAAGTTTAAAAAAAAAGTTCGGCACATTTCATAAATCATGACAGGCACTGGTACCAAATTGCTTTCGTGTCTATTATTCTTTTTGGCTGCCATGCGCAGTCCAGACCTTCAGAACGCCCAGAAACTTGTGATACATGCCTCCGTTGAAACGAGCTTTAGTTTTCGGCGGTTTGACTACGAAAATCTCGCTTTCTCTTACTCCCCCCACCGAACCCCACCAATGATTCACCCATACACCCACCTGCATCATCATCATCATCATCATCATCATCATCATCATCATCATCATCATCATCATCATCGTCGTCGTCGTCGTCGTCGTCGTCGTCGTCATCGTCATCACTATTTTCACAATCACCAAGAGGACAAATAGGGACGTCAGATTGTTGTACTGTACGATGTTTGACGCCGAGTAATGACACATTCGACTACCTTACATCTTTGATAGTCATCATGAAAAACAAGAACATATGTAGACGGACATCCTTCATACCAGGCCACTGCTAACGGATGTTTTTGCGGCTGCGGTCGACTTGTCTCGGGCTTGACCAAGAAAGATGAACCCTTTCAGACACTTCAAGCCTGCGCCAAGAAAGGCTGTAGACTTTAAAAACTATTTATTTACCTGTCACAAAAAACCGCTTTTCTTACTTTCTAGTTTGCATCGTAAAAACAAAATGGGAGGGGGTAGGCTTGATTAGGGAACAATCGGGCAAAGGTTTGAGTCTTCCCCGACCTTTGTGACTACTGTTTTAAAATCCCCAGTCACTCACCTTCTCCACCTGCTCACCATGTAAACGTGTACCTGATATATCAGGAAACTGAACAGGGGGTGAATGGGGAGAGTTGGGCTTTACCTTTTTATCACCTGCCGTGCTCTAGACACAATGAGACAGGCCACTTGTGTTCACAGTCTCTACGGACTCTTGAGAAAAGAATATGCTTGACAGCAATGTTACTTCCTATAAATCAAATTACACAGGCATAACGAACGGAATTTTTTTTATGTCAAATATTTTTTGTTAAAGTCGAAACTAGATGTTCCACGTCATTATGCTTACTTTTAGACCTTGGCAGTTACAGTTGAAACACACAGAATGGTAGTACGTACTACATCATCCTCATCATTTCTAAAGTACAACATATTTTTCCTACGCAAATGGCTGATGTGGTGTGCAGCCAGACTGTAAAATATTCTCACATTCAACGGTGGCTGGGTAAGAGGAAGGGGGGTAACCTCGTTCCAACACTTTACACGACGAGAAAAAAAAGAAGAAAGAATCCAGCAACAATAAAGAAAAAATAAACGCTCTTATAGAAGGAGGGGACCTCCCATAAATTTCTGATACTTGAAGCTTTTTCGCAACAGCTTAATTTCCGTTAGTCTTATTGTGTAGATCTTCGTACTGATGTTTTGTACCTTCTTGTCTCTCCTATGCCACCCACCTCTCTCTCTCTCTCTCACTCAATCATTCTGTTCCTTCCCACCATCCCCCGTTATTTTTGCACAACTACTACGGACCGGATGACCCACAATGACACGGTGACCGTGAAGGCTCAGACGATCAATCACAACAAATCACAACACATTCATAGCACTGTTGTGAGTAAACTCACTCAAGCCTCGATGGGGATCAAAGAGCATGCACAGTGGCATCACTGCAGTAAGCTTAGATTTCCTCAGATGACTCAAAACGGCTTTTGTTCTCTAACCTTGGGTTCTTACTGCCACGCGGTTTACCAACAGGCGGTAACACTGCACTTTTTTCTCGAAGAAGGCGGTGTTCATTTTAATTAGAGATTAAATAGGTGTCGTATCACATGTTCCGCTCCATCAGCAGCATTTCCGGATGCATTTCTGATCACACTACACCGTGAATTTTTTCCTTTCAAAAACGATTAGAAGGATTCTGCCAGGAGATTGAGGGAAAAAAATCACGCAACTTGATCTTCTAAATGATAATAAAGCTTTTCTGACCCTCTGCCGTCTCACACATGCCGTCAGTCCTCCCGCCTGTAGCAGAACAATCTCCGACAACAAACGTCATTCAAGCCGCATCGAGCACGAGCACTGGTCGACAGAGCCGCGCCGTAATATAGGGGCGGAGACTAACCTTTGCTCCGCCCTCTATCGCACGATTCCGCGCGCATCCGCCATGCATTATTCTTTGTCGATGGGCAAGCCCTTATCCAATGAAACGTCGAGAGGCTGTTAGCCCTAATAATAGAAAAAGCTTGCGTTTGATTGGCGACTGAGACGGGCGAGATAAAACGAAGCTTACAACAAGATTCGGCAGACTCAATTCACGCCGCTCTTGGAACATTTTCATTTGCGTCGGATCCCACATCGCTCGCTATGACCTTACGCTGGGCAGCACGCGGTAAGTAGATTCAATCTTTCGCTAGATACATAATAACAGAGTAGCAGGCTTTGATCACGCCGATGCCCCCTCGATCGGAAATTAATTACCTTGTTGAAACACAACCTCGTCGAGGTCGCCGCATTTTATGGCGCTGGCGGACGAGAACTGCCGCCCTGTGTAACCGAATCACGCTGTAACCCAGCGTGGAGCCCTCGACACCCGAGTTTTGTTTGGACGTCATGGTGTTTAAGGGTGACAGAAGACCAGTGGTATCGGAAGATGAAAAGGGAGAGAAAGAGAGCAAGTTATTGATACTTTAGGTTAGCTGTAAAACAAAGTGTCTTCTGTAAGTCTTGCTATAATTACATTTTTCTTACACTGAGAAGTACAAACGTGAACACGATGGAGATGACAGGGAAACATTATAATTAATGCTATTATTGTTGTTGCTAGTGTTATTGTTGCTGTTTTTGTTATTACTTTGAAATGGAGTGATTGACACCGTGGAATTATAATAATAACAAAACCAGTCTGGGTCTAGTTTTGTCTAACAAATCTAGTTAACACTAAATATAGATGTCGATGTTTGACGACCTTCGGATACCACATATCCTGTAATGGCTTCTCCGTATCTGCTTTATTCACTTTCTACGCTGCTGCTTATTGATATTTGTAATTATAAGGAATAATGCTGACCTGTAAGACCCACAAAGTTGCCGATAAACCGTCTTTCTTGCTTTAACTCCTGTGTGTGTGTGTGTGTGTGTGTGTGTGTGTGTGTGTGTGTGTGTGTGTGACTGTGCGAATGACAAAGACAACGCAGGATGTTTTGTCTTTCTTTAGCTCCCAGTAGTAGTCACTGTCGGATTAAGGTCGAGGGTCAAGACTGATATCATTTTTTCACACAACACAGCGTCCAACACTCCATCCTCAACCCCCTTCTATCCCTCCCGCCACTGACCATGTCCAAAACATCTAGGGTATCAATGGGTCGTCGATACTTGATCCTTTCGGCGAAAATGATCCCCTTGTTCAATTTGACTTACGGAATTAGCCACACACGGTTTCAGACGTAGTCTGTGGCAAGGGGTGTTATAAATGAGTGTGTGGGGTGGAGAGGGGAGTGTTGGGTGGACAAGTCGTCGTGCCGCGATGAGATCAGCCTGCTGCACACCACAGTAGTGCTTCGTGTCGATTCCTCTGGACTAGCACCCACACGCACCAACTGACAGGACGTCAGTATTAGAGAAGTTACACGGTTATGGGTCTGTCATAGCTTATCGACATCCAGACGAAACTAATGATTAATAATAATAACATCAACATCAGCGATCGCTGTTCTGCCAGCAAGAGCAAATTTTACACTTCTGTTTGTCAAGGTATCAATTCAACTTTCTTCCACTTCCTTAACCCCTCTCAAGAAGTCAACTCGTGTAGTGCTTAAAAATATTCCCATTTCCTTATCCCTCTCCAACTCGATCTCTCTCTCACACAGACACACATCTCCAATCGTTACCAGTGTTTAAAGATTTGAAGTGGTCCAGTGAGACAACGAGACGGAATGCATATAAAACTCATACACCGCGTAATTTCGCTCTTCCCTCCAGCCCTTTACACCCGCTTTAAAGCCTGTCGTTACTATGGAGACAATTGTAAATTACACCCACTTCGCACCGCTTGACGTTGTGTGTGGACAGGGGCTTCGCTCGTTTGTTTGTCCACACACCTGAGTGTCGAGGTAAGCTCCCTACCCCACAGCCCTACCTGCCGACTGCGTGGCATAATCCAGTAACCGATGAAGGGTAAGGAACTCAGCCCACCGTCGCTTGGTGGCGTTGTTGTCGCACTGGGGGGAACGGGGAGGACGCAGCAGGTCCCCGTTGAGCTGAAAAGGCTCTAGCGCCTGTGAGCGCAAAACGCCGGAAGCATGTCGAACAAGGACGCTACCCGGGGTACGTGGCTTAGCTCGTCTCAAGAGTCTGTTACACACTGCAGGTTACAGTCACGCCTTGTGTGTGTGTGTGTGTGTGTGTGTGTGTGTGTGTGTGTGTGTGTGTGTGTGTGTGTGCGCGTTTGTGTGTGTGTGTGTGTGAGAGAGAGTGCCTGTGTGCGTGTAAAAAAAAAAGCAAACAAGTTCGCATCACCTTCTCCATGCTTGACTGCTTCGCTTTCACCTGTAAGTTTCTTCATCAAGCGTGAACTTACACTGAATGTGCGAACGAGAGCTGTCTCACCCTCTTTAAAGTTTCACGTTTTGCTACATTGCACGTGCCCTGTCATGCGGTGAAGGTCCCCAGGAGTGGCTGCCACGTAGAGGTGCCGCTCGTGTCCCAAACATGTATAAACTGCTCGCTTGAAAACAGTATGTCACAAACGGGTAGGTTATATTTTCGGAGAAAATGCTAGTCAAACTTTTCGCTTTATATCTGTAAAAAAAAATAGTTACAAGAGTTATGCCGATTTGTGGCTACCACTTCCGTACAGGTTAATATTGATAGTCTTTATTTTCTTTCCTTGCTTGATCATATTCTCTTATTTGTGGTTATATTATGAGATCTGCTAATTGTGAAAACAATGAGTGAATACACCAAGTCCGTCCTATCAAAACATAAGTTTGCGAAATAAAATTAGCAAGCATCGCTTAGAAGGAACTTGACGGTTTACTTGCTCGATGCTAAATGGTGACAGGAAAAGCAGTGCAAGTACCAAACGCTAGAGACGAGGGAGACACGAAGAGTGAGATTTGTTCATCCTGCTTTTTACGCTAGACACTTTTGTAAATCGTCTTCCGAGGAAACACAACGTCATTGTCAATTGCACCCGGGGTATTTACTGAGTAATTTTGAGTGTTGTTGTGCTAACAGTCAACGACTATAAAGATTATGTAATAACTAATCAAATTATTATTATTATTATTATTATTATTATAGACGCAGACGACACCTTGGAACAGTCCGAGGACGACCCTGACCTCGTCATGGCAGGCCACCCCCACCCATCGGACATGAAAGTGTCTCGACTGACGTCATCCCCTACCGACAGGTCGGACTCGCCGACGACGATGTCCCCCGAGGGTAACTCGGGTGGTGGCAAGAATCTGGAGCACGTCAAGCGGCCGATGAACGCCTTCATGGTGTGGTCACGTGGTCAGCGCCGGAAAATGGCGCAGGAGAACCCCAAGATGCACAACTCCGAGATCTCCAAGCGCCTGGGCGCGGAGTGGAAACTCCTGACGGAGGAAGCCAAGAGACCTTTTATCGACGAGGCGAAACGCTTGAGGGCTCTGCACATGAAGGAGCACCCGGATTACAAGTACCGACCCCGGCGCAAGCCCAAGTCACTGATGAAGAAGGACAAGTACCCCTACCCACTGCCCATGCTCCATGGTATGAACTCCTCCGCCCTGTCCAACATGGGCATGGCCCACAGCCTGGCCACCCTCTCCGGACAACAGTCCGAACTGCTGGCTAGCATGACAGCCGCCAGTGCCGCAGCGGCGGAGAAAGCGCGGCAGCTCTTGCCGCCCACCGCTTCCAGCTACTCCATGTATCCCCCATTTGCGGAGCTGGCGGCTGCCGCAGCGGCCGCCAAGCTGGACTCACACCACCCCTTGTCGGGGCTGCGGCCGCCCCCGGAGCTACCCGGCGCCCCCTTTTACCCGCACCCGTATGCAGGGCTGGCGGCACACCCGGCGACGTCGCTCGCCGCCTCCCTGCCACCCCACGCCCACGCGGCGGCAGCCGCGGCCAGTCTAAGCGGTCAGTACTACGTTCCGTACTGCCCGCCCTACGTCACCGCACAGGACATGCATCGTTCGCCCCTGGCCTACGTCTTGGTCAAGCCCGAGGATCACTTCCGGCACCCGACCGTGCTCTGAACGTGGCCGAAACGTAGTTTCCGCTCTGTGCCATACATAGGGACATAGGGTCGACCAGTTCCTTCTGGTGGTGTCGTCACGTCGCCTCGTTTCCGGTGAACGTGGATTACTCGGCGATGATGATGATAATGACAGTGATCTGTGTGACGTCACGCACGAGGGACCAACTGGAGATCTGCTTTGTGTGCTCTTGTGTCGTGAACTGCAGTGGACTGTCGTCCTGAGTCGGTAATTTCGTCTCAAATTGGCCTACCTCAATAGTTGACTTACTTCTCCTGCGTGAAGGTGGGTTTTGAGATGTTAATAACGCTACACTTGCTTACATCATGTGGGAGGGGATGAAAGGGGCTGCGGGAGGGGTTACTGTGAGGGTGGTTTTGCTGGGGGAATCTTGGCTGTGTGTAGTTATTGTACTCTTTGTCTTTTTGGGTGGAGAAAGCCACATAATTCCAGGATAGAACGCTGGACGTTGAGATATGTTCATAACTGTCGGCTGTCTGATAACTGTTTTAATGCGGACGAACACAGGATAAAAGTCAGCTTGTGTATTGTGTTTGTGTGTGTGATCAAGTCCTACCTTCTTCCCACCGTAACTGGCGAAAAAGATCCCACGTAAAAAATAAATAAATAAAACCTTCGCACGGCACGAAGAACGCAGCAATGTCAAGAAAGACGGGGAGGTCAGATGTCAAGGCTTCTCAAGGTATAGCCATAATGGGGGCGGAACGTGAAGAACTCTTTGCATAGACCAGTTGACTACAACCAAGTGCGTTGTGAATTGTGATGTCAGGACGACAGTGAGAGGAGGTGGAGGCGGCGGGGGGGGGGAGGTGGGGAGGGGAAGAGGGAGAAAAAGTAACAACAAGAATGTGAAGGTGACGCGCATGCGTGGAGCCCCTCGTTGATAGTTCAACAAAGCCCGCGGCGACAGTGAGACCTGTCACGAGCGACGGTTTGTTTGTACAGGTAGGGCGGGTGTGAAGTGGCGTGCGCCCGCGCGCGCATCTAGCAAGGGGTACTTAGCAGGTACACGACAAGAACAGCTGCGAACGCGTCTGGACAATTGAAATCCGCGCGGCGAGTTGGGCCACCGGTTGGAATCGCCAATGTCTTCCACCAAGTTATCACCCCGTGGACGGTTGAACTAAAAGAGGAAGAGAGCGGGCATGTGCGGTCATCGACAGCAGCTGTGACTGCCAGTGGTCAGCTCCACCTGTGTTTCCTAACGGGACTATTCAAGGAGCAAAAATGTTACAAATGCCAGCCTTCCAGACTCTTGAAGACTCACTTCAATATTCGTTTTTATTTTAAACTGTTTGCTGGCAAAACAAACAAGCAAACCAAAAAAGATTTTAGCCAGTCAGTGTGTGTTGACTTTTGTTGTAAATTTTATTCTGATGTCTTTATGTCGTAGGCAGTAAGCTTGTCTGTGGAACAAAACTGCAATCTCAAGTTTTGACGTTTCGGATAGAATAAATCGACTTTCCTTCGTAAGGAGGGAGGGTCCTTTTATTTTTCCGTGAACAGAAACATTTTTCTCAAATCAGTGTGACATTTTTGTCTGAGTGCCAAAGACACAGGGAAGAAAATTTATAAATGATGTATGTATTGTTTTATTCTGCTTTGGGAATGTTATGCTGAGAATGCTTACCCACCCACCCACCCACCCACGCGCACAAATAACCACCCGTGATTTCATTCTCACCCCCTCCCTCTCTCTCTCTCTCTAATTCACACCGCTCCAAGCAGGTGCATTGCTCTTGCTCGCAAATTAGTGTTATTCTATTGATCTGCACAAGAGTGTTATACTGAATTAATTAATCCCTGTGTCAACACATCAATGTCAGCTTTATATCGTTTTCTTTTTTCTTTCTTTCTTCTCGTCGTTTTTATTTCTTTTTTTCCGGTCTTTTTGGTAGTCAATTACCTTCTTCAGCTTCTCACTCCAGATTCATTTGTTTGTATGTGTTTTAATACACCCGAAAAGGTTGGTCATTTTTCTTGGAGGTTCTCATTTAGCACTACCCTTTCATAACAGACGATTTACATTTCCACAATTACATTTCTTACTTTTAAAAAATTATTTTAAAAAAAGACACTGGATGTGCACTGTTTATTTTTAGTATCACACCACATAATAGCGCAGCATGTCCCATCACCTAGTGCATTTAATTAACTTTTTTCATTGTGCTCGGCCACGCACCTGAAATAAAATTACCTTCTACGTCATCCGCACAACGTTTCCACGTGAAAGGCTTGCAGGCCGTGCTTATTTAGCCCATAGCGGCATAGCCGTTTTCCAAGGTGGGTGACGAATGCTGCGGGTGCTAGAGTCCTAAAGCGGGTATTGTGAATCCGGCGTGACGCGGAGCAAGCTAAACGAAAATAAAATCTGTAGCTGTACGAACAGGTTTATACAAGGACATGTCAGCAGGTGAGCTCACCCGCCGAACCTTTGACGTGAATGACTTTCTTAAATAGACATGCATTTGTCGAATATGTGCCCACGTTTGGCAAATCTTTACATTATATTCGCGTTTAAAAAGAAAAATTGTGCCTAACATAATCACACACAATGTATGTCTGGTTAAAAAGGCCTTCAAGACTTGTAACTCACCTGGCACGTTCCTACCACCTTCCGACCTTACCCATTCATTTATTTCTCTTGCCGTGAAAGGGTTAAATGAAGACGAAAAAAATTACACGACACCGACTTCTCACTTATTCCTTCACAATTCTGGTTTGAAACCAAACAAAAATATATAAATAAGAACAGATCAGCACAGCTTTGCGGTTATTCATTCACCGCCACCAACTGGCTCCTCTCTTTAACCACTTCAGAAAGACTGCTGTTCACTAATTTTTCATGTTTGCTCTAAACATATTTTGTTAACTAATAATAATAATATTAATTTCCTGTGCTGTCGCGTAATGAAAATAGTTCCTTTCCCACACCTACACAGCTTGAGAGACCAGTAAACAAAATTGCTCCAAGACAGAAAGAGAGTCGTAATTAAACTAATTTCCATCAGCCCGCCTTGGCTCTCCCCTACTGACCTCCCCCATCTCCGACGGCTCCACGCGCGCGTCAGTCTATAAAAAGAACTAACCAGTCGATGATTCCACGGCTGTCAACCTATTAGCTTTGTCAGTGGTCGAACCTGTCAGGGCTTCTCGCGACAACTTGAGGTACCTCTCAATACAAATAAGTCACTTAATAATATATTCTTTCAGTTATCATCATCCTCATCATCCCCATCATCTGTTTAAAGTTCCCCTAGAGTCATGATTTTGAAATCCACAGAAAAAGTCAAATCGCATTAACCTGTGATTCTACCCGCTGTGGGTGTGGGTGAAGTGTGGTGTATTTTTGAAGGCAGAATGTCGAC
This sequence comes from Marisa cornuarietis, assembly GCA_004794655.1. NCBI lineage: Eukaryota > Metazoa > Mollusca > Gastropoda > Architaenioglossa > Ampullariidae > Marisa > Marisa cornuarietis. The sequence continues at coordinate 3,657,056 of SMMW01000546.1, read as the reverse complement.
GAGAGAAAAACTCTTTTCCCTGGACTATTGTAGTCTTATTAATAGCCCGCTGTGAAGATTGTTAACAGGAGCAAAAATGTTTAAAACTATTAAATTTTGACAAGTCTCATTGTTAGATGGCGAGCGTTGTCTGCTTATTATTATTATTATTTTTGTCTTGAATCAGTTTTTTTTAACTTTGTTATCTCATCACTGACATCAGATTACACGTCATTTGACACAAAATGCATCTCATGTGTTACTTGTATATGTGTTGCGTGTGTGTGTGCTACTTACACAGAGACAGTGAGAAGAGAGACTCTGTGTGTGTGTTTGTGTGTGTGTGTGTTAGTGAAGGTGAGAGAGACACACAAATGAACCCAAAACAAAGGAGCAAGCGACAAAAGGACATAACTGATTAGTTACTCGTTTGTCCTCAGAAAAGTTTTTTTTCTAAAAACATTTAGAGTCGTATAAACACGTAGTTTTCAAACTTTAGAAAAACTCACAGGCACATCCATACAAATTCATTGACAAATTTTGCCGACAAATTCTTTACAGAGGTGGAGCTATCCCTCAGTTTACGGTCGTACATGGACGGAAAAAAAGAGCCTCAGTCCACCCCTCTATCTTTTCTTTGTCTTGTTTATTTATTTTTCTCTGTGCGCGATTGTCAACAGGCTCAGCTGTATGTCACAGCACTTACTACAATAGTTTGTTAAACCCATCCACATTCCAAAATTAACGACGACCAATAGGTTAGACAAGCTGGTTAGACAAATAGGTTAGACAGGCTGGTTAGACAAATAGGTTAGACAAGCTGGTTAGACAAATAGGTTAGACAGGCTGGTTAGACAAACAGCGTGGAGCTGTGACAAACTAAACCCCTTCTTCCTTTTAAACCATCATTAGGCCACGTATTTATTTGATTTCTTTGAGCTGGAATGTCTAAAAGTCTTAACAGTTTCAAAGCACGGTTAAAACTGAATTCCGCTGGTTTTGTAATCTAACAATCGAATCCGAAATTAGAACATCTTGAAATAAATAAATTAAATTAACAAGTAAATAGGTGACCCAGATCTGACATTAGCGAGATACCGTGTTTCCCATACGCATAATGTCTTGTTCTAAGATTTGATATTAGCTGGATACCGTATTTCCAAACGCAGAATGTCTTTTTGCGAGCTAGTTTATAAAAAGAGTGAAAAGGACAGGCTACTGATAGGTAGACTGACCCCCCCTCCTCTCCTCTTCCTCCTTTGTGCCGGGTTGGATGTAATACTAACGCATCCACGCATGTGCCAAAAGGATTCGCTTGTAGAGCCGCAGATTGAGATCCTCTAAACTCAAAGGATATTCAAATGTCTTTTGCTCTGATCACCTATAATAAAAGTCACTTGCCTCCTTCGTGTTTGGGCGTAACATGGCTTGTATCTGACATCTATTGTGTGTGTGTGTGTGTGTGTGTGTGTGTGTGTGTGTGTGTGTGTGTGTGTGTGTGTGTGTGACAGGAGTGTGTACGGTAGTAAGGGACCTATTAAGCCATAGCCATAACCTGTTACAACTGGGGTTATCACAAGAAAACACGAGACAACCGCGAGAACATACAGATGGACAAACAGAGAAGCAATCTGGAGCAGCTTTAAGAATACGAAATCCCACGTGTGTCACTCACGAGTACATAACAAACACGAGATGACGAGACACGTATTATCATACAAGGACTTACTCGCACGCACACACACACACACACACACACACACACACACACACACACACACACACACAGCCTTGCTTCAAATTTTCCCACTTTACACACTAAGTGTTGTGTGGAGGATGATGATATGGAACATGATACGTAAGGCAGGAATAAAATAACACTAGAGTAATTCTTTACCTCAATGTTCAAAGCCGTGCACCATATACATTCCTTTCTTATGCTACCTGTCAACTTTGCGAACAGAATGTCATATTGTGTGTTTCTATTAACAGGCTGTGTACGTGTGTGTGTGTGTGAGAGAGAGAAAGAGAGAGAGACACGACACGACATCTTTGTGTGTGTGTGTGTGTGTGTGTG